>VZZY01006850.1:0-94455 GCA_013400335.1 Eurystomus gularis | reverse complement strand
TGTAAGATTTGTTCACTTTTCTCACCATCATATGCTGGGAAAATACACACACAGCAAAATCTCAAGAGGTGGGAGACTCGGTTAAATTTTTACAAAGACAGCAGATAGTGCTGAAACATTTACAATACTCATATTTTGGACAACTACAGTTTGGATACTACTTAGTTATGAAAAGGGATTATATTGTGTTCAGTTTGGGCATCACTCTTAGGATGTAGACAAGCTGGAGAACTAGGAACGATAAGAGGCTTAGAAAAGGATACCTGTAAAGAAAGACTGAAAGAGCTGGGCTTGCTAAGTCTAGACATGAGAAGATAAAAAGTGATGAAACCGGTTTTCAATACATAAAATACAGTTGAAGTTGCTCAATGCATTCCAAAGAAGGTATGTTCCAGCAGTTTGAATTTAACCCAAGGCTTAAATTTAGCTTCAAGGCTAAAACTAAGATATGAGGCACTTCACAGCCTTATGCAGGTGAGATGGGGGAAAAAAAAAATAGCTTTGATTGTTTCCATTTTAGTATTCTGTTTCTTAAATACCTAAGACTATATTTTGAGGTTGTGAATGATAAATATTTTAAACGAAAGGTTATTGGTCTTTGGGTAGAACCCTTAATTGTTTCATATTGGATTCCAGAGTAATGATTGAGAGTTTGGGCAGACAAGAATGGGTGTCCAGATAGCCTGAGTACTCCGATCTAGTTTTCTAAACTCTCTTCAGTGCGAATGCTGTCACTGCCACGTAGAATGCCGCTCCATATTCTTTCCTTCACACAAGATCAAACCCAGACAGCTCATGCCCTTATACTATGGCTGTCATAGAATTAACCAAGTGAAGTTGGTTCCTGCAAAGACCCAACAGATGCAGACCATCAGAAGATGAAGCTATAAAGAATGAAGGTTCAATGGAGATTCATCTTCAAATACCTCAAGTGGTGCTTTAGTTATTTCTTGGAATTTCAATAACCTATCTTCATCCTCTACTGAGGGAGGATGAAGCAGAGCTCCAGTAATAGCAAGGAAACTATCTTAATTTAAACTTGCTGAGGATATAGCCATGAATCGTTTGAAAGAGCCAGAAATAGTTCTTTTTCTAAATTTACTTTTGATTAAGTGCAGTTCCTTATCTAATATGTTGGAGTACCTTGAACATAAGTTGCATTTCATAGGTGCTGGTAATTGTGTGTGTGTGGGAAAAAAGTAATGGAGAGATGTATGCGTCATATAGCAACAGGGCTGAATTTAGGTCTGGATCCAGCTTCACTGTTGACAGTGGTGTTACACATCAGCACGTCTTCTCCCTGACGTGATCTGAAATACATATTTTGTGAAGGGGGTGTTGAAATACAGCCAACATCTCTTCCATCATTGGGAAGTTCACCCTAGCTGCTTTCTGTACCAGTTACAAGTAGTCTTTGGTAACAATTCCCCTCTTACAAACGTCTCTGTAATATGTTTCTGACAATATTTCCTAGAGTCAATACAGTCCTACTGATTAAAGAACTATAATACTTTAAAGTGAGTCATGCACAGTCATTTAGAGGGTTGCTGCCTACAATTTCCAGGTGCCATCAATCTCCCTGGTAAGATAATTTCCTGCCTTTATATATACGGAGTAGGAAAGGATACGCCATGAATTTCTGATGATGGGGATGATACTTAGCCTTCATATAGTGTTTTTTTGCCTTCAGGGCAGTTTACAAGTATGACTTAATGTTCGTCATATCCTTCAGAGCTCTTAAGTATTAAAATTCCCATTTTATAGAGGAGGAAATTGAAGGAAAGAAGTTAGATAACTTTCCCAAGACTTTGGAAGGAGTCATGGGAGTTATTTTCAATCCTGTGCCAAGACTACTTCTGCCAGTCTTTTGTTTTCCTCAGACGCTTCTGTATGTATCCCACTGCTTCCTAGTGTAAAGGACTGTTCCAGTGTTGGACACTGTGCAGTGTCGGAGGGTGTGCTGACAATTAGAGTAAGTGAATAATTGCTCTTGGACATTTTTTAGAAATCTATAAGCTAAGAATTTGAAAACGTCTGAAAAATGTTCCCAAATGGTGTTTAACGTAAGCACAAGAGATTTAAATCAAGTGGTTAGTTCACTTGGGAGACATGAAAAAGTCTTCAAAACTCCTTCAGCTGCAAAAATAAAGCAATGCAACTGCTTGGTTGAAATCCTACTCAAGTCAACGTTGCTGGTTTTTTTCCATTAACTTCAGTAAAGTTAAAATGAAATCTTGGAGGTAGCACTTGCAGAATTAAAAAAAATTCTTTTTTTACTTTTGTCTGTCCGCCATTGCTTTTAACTTTTGTATAGCCTGAGACAAAAATACAAGTGAAGGATGCAGATATAGAAGGTTTCTTTTGAAGCGGTAGGTAGTCTGCCAGGGAGACAAAAGTGGAAAATGTTGGTATTTGTGTACAAAACCCTAGTGTCTATCAGAAACATGTTTTATTAGTATAAAACAATTCATAAAAGGTCAAAAAATAAAAGCAAGCTTATTTACTACATTCTCTTAACCAGAGCGTTGGCACAGTTGAAGTGCAACATCTGATTCAAAGGACACTATTTTTTCAATATACGCTTATCTAAAAGCCTAATTTTATACTGTGTGTTCTAGATGATGATCATTACAGTACATAAATATACATAATATTGAAAGAACTGTTCAGGAATTTACCAAAAAAAAAATCATGTTTTCTGATATGTAGATAGCAGCAATTAAATCTTTCTTTGGAAAGAGCTACATTTTCCTACTTCATTTGATTCCTGTCTGGAACTTTTATACATTCGAGTCCATTCACTTGCCGAACAACTGCACATACAATTGAAGGGTATTTTTTCCTATGCACCTGATGAAAAGATGACACCTAAAGTGAAGAAATCAGCAAACTGAACATCCTTTATTTGTATGACTTTGGCGGCTGTGAAAGCCAGAACTGGTGTATCGTCAGCTATCAGCTCCTTTCACAAGCCAGCTTTACAAATGCGTTTTGAATCCCAAGTTTCAACCTTTATTTCACAGACCTGGATCCCTAAAATGGAGAGAGATGAATCCATACTGAATTAATTTAACTAGCTTTGGTAAGGTGAATATTGTTTAAAATGAGTTTTGCGGAGTGGCATTCTTGTGTGATGCCCTCAGTATAGTGGCAGTTAATGGGAAGTTGTGTGTTATTCAGGAGATGACAGCAGGCCAAGGCATTTGAGTTGTGTTCCCTGTGCTAGCACAGATGGAGAAAAGGGCTCTAAAGCAAATACACAACCGTGGCTGCCCACAAAGGAGAGAAAAAGGGAAAAACATAGGCATGAAAGAGAATGGAAAACAATTTTTTTAAAGCTTTTTGTTTCAAACCCAGAAGGATTAGAATGTTTTCTTGAAATTATTTCTTGATTCTGAATATTTTTAAAACTAAATCTGTGATTTCTGACTAAGGTTTCATGTTCAGAAAAATAAGCATTTAGCTAAACTGCTTGTGTGCTTGTGGTGATAGCCATATTTGTGCATCTATTTCTGGCATTTGAAAATAATCTTGCTTAACACTTTCCTCTTTTGCTTTAATCCTAGTGTAGACTCTAAATATCTGAATGTTTATTTTGTCCCTCTGTTCCTTTGGTCATTAGGAGCTTTTGAGTCCTCCTGTCTTTGTGCAAGTTTTTTGGTTTTGTGGGGTTTTTTTGGAATTTGGTTTGTTTTGTAAAAATGGATCTGGTAACTTCTAATTTATTGTCGTATCATGGTGGAATATTGGCTATTTTGGAGTTAAATGTAATTTTTCTTTATTCTCGTAGAACAACAAAATGATAATTTGGGTTTGAAAAGTAGCTTTTGGTACTGATGCAAAAGCTGATGTTTAATTTTTAGTCAGCATACTTGAAAAAAAATTTTCATTAATACCTTTGTTCTATGCCCATTCATAACAATAAGGATTTTTTAGTATTTGAAAATACTGAAGCATTTTTTAAAGTTTTCACTCTTTTAGCCTACTTCTAGTCAGTTTTTGAATTTTTCAAGTATTTAAAAAATAGTTAAAATATTTTCAAAGCTCAATTTCTTAAGCAATAGAGTTTCATTTAATTTCTAAGCACTGTGATGCAAGCATTGCAAACATTCAGTTTTTAAGCTTCACATTCATTTGACTGTCCTGTAGAACTGACATTTCTAATGACGCAAATTGTTGTGTTGCCTTCTAGCTTTCCAAAATAAAAATTACTGGTGTCTTAAAAAAGGTAGAGGTCAAAGTGGGCCAGAACAACAGGCTAGGCAGTTAAAAACTGACAAAATACAAATGGACACAGACATATGGAGCCTGGACATATCTGCAGCCAAATTTTCTGTGACTTAATTCGGTTCCTTCCTCCGCTTCATGGAAAGATCCTGTTGTTATTTTTGGTGGGCTGTAGTTTAGATGGACCATCATTTCTCAGATCCGTATACACCCAAAAGTTTAGAGCACAAAGACCTGCAAGATCTGTTCAGCTTGAGAAGCAAACGAGTACACGTTCACTTTTCATTTTACAGTCCTTCATCTACATGTGAGCTCTGTTGAATAAAAACAGTACGTAAGTTTTTGCTTCACTAAATGATTGTCATTTAGCATTAACAAGGCATTTCACTAACAAATGATTTGCAAGGTGAATATATTTATTGACATTCCCTGTGCTTTTGTAAATGTGATTGGCACAGTCCAGCAAACTGAGGCTTAACAGGCCAAAGTGAGCTGCAGAATGCTTCAACTCTCTTACCCGGCTGAGCGTGCTGCTTCTTTCACTACCAGGAAACGTTTCCCTACCTTTCTTTAGAGTGATGGGCACCCTTTCAAGACAAGTAACAGCCATTCTTTTTGCAACCTTAGCAACTATTACTAAAGTATGTGTGGAAAACAACATTACCAGATGTTCAGTGTTGATGGAAGCTTTTACTGCCCTGGAGGGAAAAGTTACTCCTTTTCAAATCTCTTCCATCTACTGAGCTGAGTAGTCCACTGCATCTTCCCTTCAATGGGGTATTGATACAGTCTCTCTCTTATATTCTGTTCCCAGTATTCACAGAATTTGTAAGAACTTTGTTTTTAAGAGCTTTGCGCGCTATTAAATTAGGCCAAATAGGCTAGTTGGCTAAAAACTAACAAGAAGGGAGACAAATTGTCATTTGCACATACACAAGCATTGAAAACCATTGTAATTTCCTAAGGAAATCAGGCTTAAGAGAAGGGCTAAAAGTAGCAGAAACCTTCACACTCCAAACACAGCTCTGCCCCTTCTCCCCTCCTTTTTGGAAGCATTACAGGAGATGTGATAAGTAAAGACAAGCTTGATATAGCTGTTTACTAAAGCTCTTGGGGAAAGTCTAGCAAAATATACTTTCATAAATAAAACAGAGCTAATTAAGAACCACTTGAAAAGCTAGCACAGGGGAAAGATGGGAGAAAATTACCATGTAATGTGTATGTGTTTAGCAGAAGCATAATTCTAGCTGAAATGAGGCAGATGTCTTATTAAGAGCTGGATTCATCCATTCTTTCTTATGTTGGGTAGTCTCTTATTAAACAAATGATGCCTCTGAATTTGATTGAAGTACTTGGCAATAATAATAGCAGCAGAATAAGACCTTCCCTCAGTAACCTGCAGCTAAAACTGCAGAATATCTGAAAGTTACAGAGAAGGGTACTGTGAATTGTAATAAAAGATTATTTTAGCGCATGTGTTTATTTTTCAAGTCCAAAGCAACGATTTATATAAGAAATACTAAAGGGATAGTGGTTACTTGTCATATAGTAGGGGAATGTAGTACATTTCCTAAAGAGGGTTTTATGTGGCATGGTTAGAAAAGGAAAGCAAACCTGGTCCTTGAGAGTAGAGAGCCTCGAAAGCTAGTAGCTAGATGTGCAGTCTGTGCCAATGGACATTTAGCAAAGGTGGTAACTTAATGCTGTTACTGTCTGCTGTGTGATTGCTTCTGAGAAGGCAGTTTGGTTGGAATCTATTTTCCAGTGCTCAGATGAGTGGCATAACTTTTACAAAGGTATCTGAGAACTGGTGCATTAGGTGATGCTCTTATGTCTCTGGATAAATGTGCCTGTCACAAGAATAAGGTGGTTTTTATATATTTTTAAATTGTATTAGGGAAGAAGGAACACTTCTGGGGGCTTTAGAGAAGCTTTCTGTTGGGTTTTCAGTAGTTGAAGTTACTAGGACATGTCAAACATAGAGGAGAGGTCCTCGGGAGATTCTGTCTTTTAATGTCTTCTGATGTTGTGGTTAGTTTCTGCATGCGTTTTATGCACATGAAACACACGTAACCAATACTGCTCATTTTTATTAGGACTAAATTTTGGCATGTAAAATCTGTACCATCATTTTTTAGTTCAAATCTGCTCACCAATTGGCCAATATTGTCTCAGAGCTGCAAGACAGATTATTTAATGACTCATATCTATCTATCTCACCTGTTGGGAGAAGACCACAAGACCACATGTTTGGAAGCCAATGTGAAGAGAAAAGCTGCAGATACTTTGTCTCTTGCAGAAAATCTTTGTACTTGCTGTGTTGTGTAAATATCTAATTTGTTAGTCCCTTTTGGCTTAGTGGCACATACTTGTTTCATCCAGTTGTGCTAACAAAGTCAGTCATGATGAGGATGGCTTCACCTTCCAACGGAGATCAGTTACTTTTTCTAAGCTTACATCCTAGCAGGCTTCAAAGCAGAAAAGGGGCACAAAGTTTGTAGGCATATTTCCTAGTAGGGCTGCATACTGTCCAGTGTTTGGGATGCTGATCAGGTCTAGGATTTTGATTCAAGAGCATCTCTGGCTTGTATGTAGGTTTTCTGCCGCTGCTTTTTTCTGAAATGTTTTATTCAGGAATAGCATTAGACAAGCCTATTGACTTTTGTTCTTGGTAGGAAGCCTGCACAGACACAGTACTGTTCCGTAGGAGGTGTACTTTCGAGTGACAGTTTCTCCTGCAGCATTTGGCAGAGTCTCAGCAGCAGCTGAGCTGGGATTAGCGAAGCCTACCCTTTTCTTCTGGTTTAGGTACAGAAGAGAGACCTACAGGACTGGTGAAAGCCAGTTTTCTATGAAAATGCATTTTCTCCTGTATTACATAAAGCAGAGTTTGGTTATAGCAAGACCTGTGTCTGTTGGCTTGTAAAGCGAGAATTCTAGGTAAGGAACAAAAAAAAGGAACTATTCAAACTTTGAAAACAAGACAATTGGAGTGGTTCTAGCTGCAGTGTATGGTATAAGGAGTGGAGAGCTAGAGTTTTGTCTTGATACAGAAGAAAAAGTGCTGGCCCTATTTGCCTAATTGTCCAGGCAAAGAACAACTAATAGGCATTTCAGAACTCAACATACATGCATGGCAACAAAAGCTGTTCTCCTCAGAGTGTTTCTAAGACCTTTGGGCTATGGAAGAGCAACATGGAATGCTCCTGGAATGACCTAAGGACTGTCAAGCTCCCATGTATGAAGTGAGCTGTTCTGCCCATACGCTGCTGAGCCATCCATTTAATTCGGACAAATGTTGTCTATTTGCATTTAACCAAATATACTTCTGAAAATCCCTTGTTTTGAAACCCATCTGTATTTTCTTTCACAGTTTTGGTATTTCTAATTGTATTTTATATTCATATTCTGCAGTTCTTCAGCTACAGACTGCTGGCAAGCTTCACGATTTCATCAAGACCCCTAGATGGCATTTCAAACCAGCTGTTAGGAGAATAGTATAGAGCACAAGTGAGGAAAACTAAATTGATATAATCTGTTGCCTTTACACAGTCTGCTTGCTGAATTAATTTCACTGACTAGCAGCACGTGGAAGGCAGGCGTGAACATCAGGAAGGTTCGGTTAATGGCAAGCCTTAACTCTTATTCTTCAATGTAATGGCCAGGTTTAAAATCTGCCCGTTATGTCTGGTGCCTGTGCTATATGCTGGGAAGATGGGCAGGAAATCTGATTCCATTTGCTTTAGTGGTTTGAGGGGGGAATCATAAAAAAGGTAGGATTATTATAAGTTTTAGTCCCTCCATGCAAAGTTTTAGTTGCCCCTCAGGACTCCCTGATGTGTTAACCAGTTTGTCTGGCCTTCCTTTCTGTCTGTCTGTCTTTTTTTGCCTGAGAATTGTTTGTAAGTTATAGGCTATTGAATGGCTCCAGAACTAAGTGCCATACACCTCACCCATCCTAAATATCGTCCTTTTATATCTGCCAAAAGCTTGATACTTTCCAGCCATATGTATTTACACACGATTAAAGGTCACAGTCATCTCCAAACAAGTTTGCTTGAAACACTTGCTGCTGTGTTCACTCACACTGCTGCCAAATTCCACACCATACTAGCAGCCCCCTAACTGAGCTGCTGTGAAATATGCTACAGAATATTGCCATCTCTGTAGAGGACGTGCCTTGAAAAATTGAATTTATACTTGGTTTCAGGAGGATGCAAGGAAGTAAGAATCTACATTGTCTCTTCATCATATTTCTTCATCATGCAGTTAGCACAGAGACTTGATTTATCCTGAAAGGTGGAATGAGCTTGGCCTGTTATAATTCGCTTTAGGTAGATTTAAATGAGCTTGATGACATCATATCTGGCTACTTCTGCTTTTCCCATATTTCTGAGGCCTCTTTATTACTCATTGTGCTGAATGTGTGTTTTGTAGTTTATTGGTAGTTTCTGTATTTAGTGGTTTAGAGTCTGTCTTTACTGGAATACTTGCTGATTTTACTCTCTGATCCAGGAGAGACAAACTTCTAGGACATCTTGTCATTATTTGTCCTGGTACCCCACTGTTCACCTCTTCTGCTAGCCTACGGACAATCACCCATCTTCCTGTGTATCATTCATACATCAAGCTGTTTATGTTTTGTCATACGCAAATCTCTAATTTTTATTTTTTTTTTAAAGCCTGGTTTTCTATTTACACTGACAAATTTGTAATCCATTACATTCTTTAGCCTAAGACTACTTCATATTTTTGATAGCCTATTAGAGGAAGTATTAAAGTTGCATATAACCTCAGATAAATTGTGGTTTTTATTTGTGGCTTGTAAGAAGCTTATGTGTTCTTTGCCAACATCTGGCAACTCGGAAGCATTGGGTGAAACCGAATGAAAGTTGCTCTTAGCTACAAATTGTGTTTGCTTCAGTGCCTAACAGTGTGCTTTTACACAGCAGTCTTGCTACAGATCAGGCTTTCTTCCCTGGGTAGGATAGAGGCAGTAAATGTTACTGCTGTGAGAGAAGGGTGAAGAGAAAACTGCAAATGGAGTTTGAAGAAGTGCTTTCTGTTAACCAGCCTAAATCTTTATTGCAAATTACTTGATTTTTTTCTTAGTGGGTTTTTTTTTCCATTTGTTATTGATAATGTTCATTATTACTCCTTTTGCTTCAAATTTTTATACAGTGGGGGGATTGTTATCTCATTTCCCCTCAATCTCTTCCAAATTGAACCAATTGTACACATAATTGGTAATTTTAACAATATTTCTTCCAATTTTCTCTTTTCTAGATTGTTTTACCTCTTACTTTTATTTTCCTTAAAATGCAGTGTCTGCAATGGGATGAAGTGTCATTTGGAGCTCAGGTCAACTGGAGTGAAATAATTCTGCTAGACTCCCTATGCTTTATATAAAATACCCTGGAACCGACATTAGTTGCTTATCCTATTTAGAGGTAACTCTGATATCTCTTCTTTCCTCCCTCCAATCCCATTTTTTATATAATCATTCTTCTTGAGTACTGTCTCATCCAGATTTCTCATCAGCTTTTCTTGAATATTTTTTTTCTCCTAAATTTAAGTGTGCTAGGCTAATCAGTGCTAGGCAGAATTTTAAAAATGATGCTCCCATTCATCTTCAGTTATCCTGAAATGTAATTAAGTAACAAATGTTACAGTGTCTTATGCATAAAAATTTTAATGACAGTGCTTATGCACTATGAATTAGGTATTTTTGGTGTCACTAACCCTTATTCTGACCTGTATTTCAGATATTTTAGAATTCTTTTGGCTGAATCATTAGTGGGAATCACAGAATTTCATTAAGATTTCTTATGGAAATCAGCTTTTGAGATAGTTGCTTTCTTCAGCTAATCAGAAGTAGTTTATCTTCCATTCCTCACAGCCCATTCCTGGCCTATTAGATACCACAGAGAGAGAACTAATGGCCTCTGACACCGAAACAAAGCTGAGGCACCATCCAATTCCCATGATAAAACACTAGCAAGTCTTTGATTAACTTTCATGGAAGTTACTTCAGAGTGAGACCAGTTCTCTCCATTAAATAGGAGTAGGATTTTTCATTGAAGTCAATTACACTTATTGTTAGTACATTATGGGCTAGGGTTTTTTCCTGTTTGACAATTTTTTCTGCATGACAGTAAATTGGTGTGTTATCAATAAATACCTCTTAACACTATGCTTTTTATAGAATCATAGAATCATGGAACGTGTTGGGTTGGAAGGGACCTCTGAAGGCCATCTAGTCTAAGCCCCCTACAATAAGCAGGGACATGTCTTAACTAGGTTAGGTTGCTCAGAGCCCCATCAAGCCTGACCTTGAATGACTCCAAGGGATGGGGCCTCCACCACCTCTCTGGGCAGCCTCTTCCAGTGGTCAACCACCCTCAAATTAAAGAACTTCTTCCTAATGTCTAATCTAAATCTACCCTTTTCTATCTTAAACCATTACCCCTCGTTCTGTCGCTACAGACCCTCGAGTACAGATCTCCTCCTGCCTTCTTACAGGCCCTTTTCAGGTATTGAGAGGTCACTGTAAGGTCTCCCTGGAGCCTTCTCTTCTCCAGGCTGAACAGCCCCAACTCCCTCAGCCTGTCTTCACAGGAGAGGTGCTCCAGCCCTCTAATCTTTTTTGTGGCTCTCCTCTGGACACGCTCCAACAGGTCCACGTCCTTCTTGTGCTGGGGGCTCCAGAGCAGGATGCAGTATTCCAGGTGAGGTCTCACCAGGGCAGAGCAGAGGGGCAGAATCACCTCTCTTGAGCTGCTGGCCACACTTCTTTTGATGCAGCCCAGGACACGATTGGCCTCCTGGGCTGCCATTGCCCATGGGTGGCTCATGTCCAGCTTGTCATCTACTAGTACCCCCAAGTCTGTTTCCACAGGGCTGCTCTCCAGCATGTCCTCTCTCAGCCTGTATTGATAATGCTGGTTGCTTCTGCCCAAGTGCAGAGCCCTGCACTTGACCTTGTTGGACCTCATGAAGTTCCCCTGGGCCCACCTCTCCAGCCTGTCCAGGTCCCTCTGGATGGCATCTCATCCCTCTGGCATATCAACTGCACCGCCCAGCTTGGTGTCATCAGCAGACTTGCTGAGGGTGCACTCAGTGCCACTGTCAATATTGTTAATGAAGATCTTAAACAACACTAGTCCCAGTATGGACCCCTGAGGGACACCACTTGTCACCTTTTTCCATCTGGACATTGAACCATTAACCACTACTCTCTGGATGTGACCATCCAGCCAATTTCTTATCCACTGAACAGTCCACCCATCGAATGCGTATTTCTCCGACTTAGAGACAAGAATATTGTGGGGGACTGCGTTGAAGGCCTTGGAGAAGTCCAGATAGATGACATCCATAGCTCTTCCCCTGTCCACTGATGCAGTCACTATGTTGTAGAAAGCCTAGGTTGGCCAAGCAGGACTTGCTCCTAGTAAAGCCATGCTGACTCTCTCAGATCACCTCCCTGTCCTCCATGTGCCTTAGCATATCTTCTAGGAGGATCTATTCCCTGATCTTCCCAGGAACAGAGGTGAGGCTGACAGGTCAGTAGTTCCCAGGGTCATCCTTCCTATGCTTTTTAAAAATGAGTGTGATGTTTCCTTTCTTCCAGTCGCTAGGGACTTCATCTGACTGCCATGACTTTTCAAATATCATGGAGAGTGGCTTGGCAACTGCATCAGCCAATTCCCTCAGGACTCTGGGATGCATCTCATCAGGTCCCGTGGACTTGTGTCTGTTAAGGTTCCTCAGATAGTCAGGAACCTTGGCCTCATTTATGGTAGGAAGGACTTTGTCTCCTTGGTCCCTGGCTGGTGGGCCACCAGCTTTAGTGCTATTTAAAATCAGTAATATTAAAATCAGTAATATTTTTTAATTAAACGCTCATACTTCTTTTTTTGTATGAACAAAAGGCTTGCTTGCATCATAAACTCAAAACACTTTTCAAATGTGTTTATCAGGTTCGTTTTACTTGTCTTTCTCGTACCGCAGTATGAGAATTGTATGTGTGTGAACTTGGGGCAGCACAATGAGTGTGTCCCTGACTTCCACTGCAAATAGCTCCAGCTCCTTTTCTTTCATCGTTAAATGGGGAGGTTTACACTGTGAACTCATTTACATACTAATTGAGCAAATATGACAGCATAGAATTTTAAAGTATGATAAATGAAACTGTGACCATGTCTGCTCCTTTGTTTGTTTATTCAGCCCCTGGCAGCAGCACAATCAATTACAGCCTCCCCAGGGGTGCATTTCAGCTGCTGAAAGCTCCACTGGGAAATACATTGTTTCACAAACAGTCTAGGGTTTCTCATGCAGTCTTTTTAGAAGCTCTGGGTTCCTGTGAAGCTGAAGCTTTGTAAGGATCCTACCTAAGCTGCTTTTTGGCAGAGGTCAATAAATCAACTATTTTGCATTATTTTTGTAAATTAGGCCTCTACACCTGTTCATGTGCAAAGCTGTTCCTCAGAAAGCTGTTTCCCTACTTTCCTCTTCATTTTGCATTGAAGAAAAAATGGCTTTGTCCTCAGGGTGAAGGAATAAATGATTTTTTCACTCATTCTGTTCCAATTATCTCTTTCAAAACAGTGACATTTAAAAAGTTTTATTTTCTATAAACATACTACTGGGATCTTCCACACCGCATCTTAACCTGGGTAATGAAATGTTGCAGTAAATATCTGTTAACTGTGTTTGCATTACATAAGAAAACAGAAAGAAATGATCTTGTCATTTGTCACTGAGCAGAAAGTGTACGCTGTGTAACAAATTGAGTTTCACACTGAAAAGGCAGAGTTCTTATTTTGATTTGTGGTTATGTAATCATGTTAAATGAAGATCAGTCAGCTCTTTAGTGCTAGCTAGTTTTGAACAGAACTTGTTTGTTGTAAATCACTTCTGTCTGTACCGTCTGGCAGATATTTAAGGCTTCACAAGGTGCACACAGCACTAGAAAATTCTACAGTAGTTTACAAAACTTTTTCACTTACTTCTTCCAACCATGTTTCAAGGATTCAGTGGTACCAGCCATCATTTCAGACCTATGGAGGTCAATATTTACAGTATTAGTTTTGAGTTACTAACTTGACCTTTATTTTAATATGAAACAAAAAGGGGGAGAATAATTATTGGCAGTTAAGAAATGGGGGAAAATATCACTTTCTCCTCTGTTCTTATAAGAGTAATCTGATTGCACTTTTCAGTGAAGCAGCTATGTTAGGGACTGTACTTTGTCAGCTCTCAAAAAACATTTAAGTAAGTGATCTTTCAAAACTTCCTTGTTTGTTCTCTGTGAAGCCCAAGAAGCTGGTTTTGATGAGATTAAGACATGTGCTATAATTACTTCTATTTACCGTCTACGCTAAATTCTACTGGAATTCAGAAAGTGAAAAATCATCTTTCTTAAAGGTTTTGTTTAGAAAGTGTTCTATGCATGCAACATAAAGCACTTTTTCTTGCTATCTAATAGATTGTGAGAGTACTGAGGAGCCTAAACTAGGTTTAAATGAACCTGAATGGTACATTATCTGATGGCAACAATGATCCAAGAAAATGCTGAAATATTTTCAGTTATTTCAGTGTTCTTGGGAAGTAACAGTAAGGTAATATTTTTTCATAGACTTATCATTTAGGAAATGAATAGATAAAACTGTGCAAAATTGGTCTTAAATGAGTTCCCTAAACCTTTCTCTGCAAGGATGAGCTCTCAGTATTCAGTGGCACATCCATAGCATTTTTAGCGTATGTATGGATTGGCAGTGAACATATGAAATTTCATTACTAAGTTCAACAAAGAGTTTTCTAAAAACCATTAATGCGACAGTAAAGCCATATACAAGGATTTTAAGGATAGATTAGCAAAGGCAGTACTTTTCAGTTACTATACGCTCACCTCTGACTTGCATGGGTCCTACTTTGTCTCTTTCAGTAGTCCTGTTCCTCTCAGATTTCATTAATATTTCTGAGGCATAGCAGTGGAAGAATTTTACGGTTAGAATTTACAGACCCATATGCTAAGTGGTATCTTCCATGAAGAGCATTTGATGTTAATTTTTGGCAGTATTGTCTTTGTTTCTGGATTTGTCTTCGACTTGTAATTACTTCTGTAGTCTCAGTTCCAAGAGCCCTTAGTAGACTCTTGTTTAGAATGAGAGACCAGGGGAAGAAGGGGAAAATAATACCTAAGCTAACAGAAAAACCTAGGATAAAAGTTTGTCAGGTATGGAGCTACAGACGAACCAGAAGGAGCAACTTTGAAGCGGCTAAACAAGGACAAGGGCCTAGAGAATTGCCAAAAGGCAATTCTTGCATCTATTTAGTGTCACTGAGAAACATGAAAGAGGAGCTTGAAAGATCGTTTTTCTGAGCAGGTTCTTAAAAGAAATAAATTGCATATTTACAGACAAATATGAATGGCAATTCTGCTTATAAAGAGATTCTTACTTAATTTTTGAATGATTACTACTTGATTTGCGGAACTGGAGCTGCTGCTATTTGATCCATTTTTTGTTTATCACACAAATTAATTTCTGTCCATTTGTATCTGTGAGGCATGTGGTCTTTTAGCCAAAACCCACAAAGGCATCCACTTTAAATCTCAGAAGTATCAAGTCTGTTCTGAGCATTTATATAAAATAATGAGATAAAGAACTGAAAATAGAGAAGTGACAGATTTCTAGAACTTGAACAGCTTTTTTGCAGATTGGCTATTTATGGAAATCTCAAAGCCAAATGTTCTTCCCCAACGCCTCGCTAAACCGTGTCATGTTACTGGAAGTCTCAAATCTGTCTCCACTACACGCTGCATACATTGCAACTGCTTGTTTGCAGTCTGGTAAGCACACAGGCTTCTCCTGTGTAGCCTACTGCTGTGAATAAAAGCTGTTGGAGATCTGAGCAGGATGGAAATGTTTGTAAAGTAGCGGTGGATGGGACTTCTTGAGAACCACAGGGGGTTGTTATAAAGGTAGGAGAGTTGCCCAGGACCACAGGTATTTCTTTTATCTTTCTGTGTGGAGCTGAGGCCTTCTCTGGATGTAGTTTCGGGCCTACTTTAACCCAAGTGTGCCCTTACTGTGCTTGGGCCGAGCCAAAGGAGGGAACTGATCCAGCCTAGAAGTAACTTGTTAAGGTTTTAAAAGCAGCCTAAAAATTAGTTTTCAGTTGAACTAGTGCCCTGTGTGAAACTGAATTCTGCTCATTGTGCCCAGTACCAGGTCTAGCACCAGCATAAGCAAGGGAGAGAAAATCCCCACTGTCTTCCCATCTTCTTTTGCAACAATCTGTAATTAGGTCAGTTTAAAGTAACTGCGAAGCTGCAGCCTGGAGTGGAAAAGATCAGCAAATTCTCCTCCCTGATAAGGCTTTCTCTCTCATTATCTAGTCTGCTAATTTTCCTGAAGGCCTCACAGACTTTCAAGACACTTCTGATTGTCGCGTGTCAGCAGCAGGGTCTAGCTTATGCAGTAAAAGCATGCTGAAGTCTCAATCCTCTTTCTCCTGTTCTTGGTGGCCTGCAGCACCCTGGAGCTCCTGTCTGATGCTCCAAGCCTCCTGGTACTGTTCGCTAGCAGCTTTCCCCTCACTTTTGAACTCCTATCAATCAGCTATACTATTGCCCCTTAGCCTTTATTCCTGCATTGCACTGCTACTATAGTTTGCAACTGAAAGTATTGCTGTTGTCAGGGAGCTTGGAGGGTAGCTTTGCATCTGCAGTTGCTTTTGAGAAGCTGAGGTAGTTAAGAACAAAACCAAACCAAAATCACAGAGAAATGTCTTTATTTTTTGTCATGCTGAAATGGAAACATTTAATCAGCTGGGTGAATTGAATCAAACAAGTGGTTTAAAAAAGAGAGTGAGTTCAGACACTGATTTGGGACAGTGGTGATAACTTTAAATCCCAGTTCTGCTTAATTTGAAAATAACAGATTTAAAAAAAAAAAAAAGCCACCCAGCAGTGTGTCTTGCACTAATTATCTATCTCAGGCAGCGCTCACGACTTCATCTGATTTTCTAAGAGATGTTGGAACAGCGTTCCAGGCACAGGGAAAACATGTAAATGGTCTATCTTCATCCTTCCCTTTAACAAAAATGGCATCAAAGCCTCACCAGTGTTTTGTCAGATATAAATACAAATTCCCTCTGGAGAAGGGAATCATTAGCAGTACTCACTGGCAAGTGATCAGTCTCACAGTGGTTACCTAAGGGTTCCATTCTGAAGTGCCAAGTCATTACATATCTTTGGGGAGTTTCTACTGTTGCAGCACAGTAGCCTGCTGGCTGATGGGTCTTGGGTGTCTGGCATGAAATACTGTTCATTACCCTGTGTTCTTCAGGCAGGAGGAAGATTCTTGTATTTGTGGGAGCTTTGCTTATCTTTGCCTATCTTAAAGATACTCTTTTCAAAAAAAAAAAAATTATATTCCCAGTTTTCTGTGTTTTCAAACCTAGATAGTGATGTCCTTAGCTTCTGTGGAGACAAGTTACTCATACCAGTTTATGGAAACTCCACTGATTAATATTAGCCAATATAGGTAAGGGGATCTGGCCCTTAAGCTTTTTTTTTTTCTTCCTTATAACAACTTATAACACATTTAAAGGAGGTATTAGCCCTGGTTAATTCTAGACTTGAGCACGTCCTTCGCAAAAAAATATTTGCTCTAGACTTTGTTTGCTCATCTTGCAGTGTTAGAATGTGGATGCTAATGTAATTTATAAAAGTTTCATTTAATATTTTTTTTCAGTATTGTTGATCAATAATGTAATTGTTCTTTCTTGATGTTCGGTTCTGAATATAAAAAAATGAGGGATGTTGTTTTATTGTTGTTAGATGGATGAGTCATGTGGGAGAACTCGAGTTTTCTGACTGCTCAAGTAGGCAGCAGGTTTTGGCTTGCATACAGACATAAAACATTTTCAAAGAATTAGTTTGTGTCTCAGGCCAGGAAAGCATAATCACTCATAAATGCATGGGAAGTAGACAGGAGAAAGGTTGTTAGATTGGTAATAAGGAATAAATTTTAAGAGACTGTTCTGGAAAATCTGCACGATTTGGCCAGTCCTAGAGATTACAAAGATACGCCAGTTGCATCTATGTGCAGAGCTTCCATACAGCACATTTGTTCAAGGACCGCTGCAAGCAGGATGAATTCCTATCGCACCATGACAGGGCACACATACTTTGAGCTAATCTTTAAATTATGCACTTCCTTGAAATTATGTTAGTATAATGTTGCAATATAAACCACATGAGGACATCTTGCTGAGCAAAATACTCCCTCAGATTTTTTTCTTACTTAAAGGTTTGGCCTGCTCACAGACCCGGAACATGGGGCTCCTTTATGTGTTTGTCATGCTGCCTTTCTGCTTTAAAGGGAACGCTGGATCATCCCTTTTTGTATTTTTAAACTCCAAATTATTTTTAAAGCATGAATAACAGATGAATGAGAGAGACTCATCCCTGTATTTTGAAATACTCTTGTTTTGACTAGAAATTGCTTAACACACTACCCTTGTTTCTCTGAACAGTAATTTGAGTCACTGAAGGCTGTATGTTATTTGAAAGACCATATGCTTCTGATTAACATGAAGTGTAATGTATTAGAGCTTTTCTGAAGCTGAAGTTTGAAGCTGCTTCTGTTTTATTTCATTGAAGCTGCCTGGAGAATCTAGTCAAACCAAGAAAATTTTTTTCTCCTGCACCAACTGATCTGGCAGCTACACTTGCATTAAAGTGCTTAGTAAATGAAAGCACTGGTGGGTTATGGGCTATGCACAAATGCAGATACATTAAAAGTCTTCTGAAGATGTTGGCAGAATTCTCATATTGCTAGATGAAATACAAATTAAGCTTTAATTGCTAAATCCAAATCTCTACTGTATTATTAAGCTTTTCCTTTTCTTTCACTGTTGTAAGAGAAGTAGTATTCTGTTCTATGATTCTGTAAGTACTAGCATAGCATATTAAATTAACGTTTCTTCCAGAAGTCACAGTTGTACTATATAAGTAGAGCTGCTCAAAAAATATCTTGTAGAAGTTAATAGAAAAATATTTAAAAGCTTTGCAGAGAAGCTTTAATTATGAGCTGCCTAACATGCCTGGGCAGGAAATGAATGCCCTTCAGTCCCTTCAATGGCCTGAACAGTCTCTCAACAGGGAGATTATTTCTCCCAGCACTGTGTTTAAGGTTGAAGAGTGGGCAGACATGACTAGGAAGAGGGTAGAAAATCTCCATTTTATCAACTCCTGAGATAGTGGCACAGTTAAACCAGCTTTTCAGGGAAAATGATCTACACTGAATACTTGCATTAAGAGATTCAGACTGCTGCAAAAGGTGCCCATGCTGAGAGAGAGGTCTTGGGTTGCTGGTACCCACAGATGTGCAGAATTACTCCAAATCTGAGCCCACCATACAACTTGTAGAGATTTAGAGTATAGCTTTAAAACTAGCCTGAATCATAGAATCACAGAATCATTCAGGTTGGAAAAGGCCCTTGAGATCATCGAGTCCAACCATCAACCCTACCCTACAAGTTCTCCCCTAAACCATATTCCCCAACACCACGTCTAAACGACCCTTAAACACATCCAGGGATGGTGACTCAACCACCTCCCTGAGCAGCCTGTTCCAGTATCTGACTACTCTTTCTGTGAAAAACTTTTTCCTAATGTCCAGTCTGAACCTACCCTGTTGCAGCTTGAAGCCATTCTCTCTTGTTCTATCACTAATGACCTGTGAGAAGAGACCAGCACCAGCCTCTCTACAATGTCCTTTCAGGTAGTTGTAGA
The DNA here is from genome assembly GCA_013400335.1 of Eurystomus gularis. NCBI lineage: Eukaryota > Metazoa > Chordata > Aves > Coraciiformes > Coraciidae > Eurystomus > Eurystomus gularis. Next base: position 75,422 of record VZZY01006850.1, on the reverse strand, counting down.
GAGTGATGAGGTCTCCCTGTAGGCTCCTCTTCCTCAAACTAAGCAGTCCCAGCTCCTTCAGTCACTCAATAAGGTTTATTCTCCAGGCCTTCACCAGCTTCATTGCCCTCCTCTGCCCTTGCTCCAGCACCTCAATATCTCTCTTGTATTGAGGCGCCCAAAACTGGACACAATACTCAAGATGTGGCCTCACCAGTGCTGAGTACAGGGGCACAATCACCTCCCTACTTCTGCTGGTCACGCTATTTCTAATACAAGCCAGGATGCCGTTGGCTTTCTTGGCCATGTGGGCACACTGCTGGCTCATGTTCAGCTGCTTGTGAGTTAGAACCCCCAGGTCCTTTTCCACCAGGCAGCTTTCCAGCCACACTTCCCCAAGCCTGTAGCATTGCATGGGGTTGTGGCCCAAGTGCAGGACCTGGCACTTGGCCTTGTTGAAGCTCATACTGTTAACGTTGGCCCATTGATCCAATCTGTCCAAGTCTCTCTGTAGAGCCTCCCTATGCTCGTGTAGATCAACACTCCCACTTAACTTGGTGTCATCTGCGAACTTACTGATGATACACTCTATGTCCTTATCAAGGTTATCAATAAAGATGTTAAACTGAAATGGTCCCAACACTGAGCCCTGAGGAACACCAGTTTGTTTCATTTCCCCTGAGGCTCTGTGCAAGGAAATACTGATTAAAGTGAAGATGGTGCCTGTGAAGGGTTGGTTTTGGAAAGAACGAGCATATAACCTGCTTTCTCCGCTCTTGTTGTTTAGAACAGCTTTAAAGATCCATTTTTAATTTGTTTTTCCTTTCAAGTGTATGTGTAATACACTACGCACAACTGTTGTTTAGATTTATAAAACTGCAGTGCTTTAGTGAATCTCTAAGGCTTTTCCTGATTAATGTGGTGCCCTTCCGAAGAAGAAACTACTCCAAGGCAGAAGCAGAAAACAGCCACCGTACATGTGTTTCAGTGCAGTATTTAACACTGCTGTATTAAACTGCAGAGCTACAGGCATCTGTTATTTTTCTTTTAATCCCTTTGTCTCTCCAAAAGTGCTTGAATTCTTTTCTTCATTGTCCTGCTTTCCCTCTTACTCCCCCCCCAACCCTCCCCACACTCTTAACTTTACTCTTTCTTTCACTTCTACTTTAAATGTTCCTCAGTAGGGATGTGCTGTACAAAACCAGAAGCTTGCTTTGAGGTCACAGACCTTGGGCCCTATGCATGGGTTGACAGGGCAGCTTGTAGGGGAAAAGAGCTGCCTTCTGAATCAGGTGCAGACAGCTTGGGCTTGGGGCGAGAAGGGCAGTAACAAATAGAAGCAGAACTTGGCGGGGGAGCTTTTTGACAGGGTGTCCTCCTGCCTGTCTCCTCCTTCCTTCGCTGAGCTCTTACTTCGGTCTTCCTTGGGGGCATCCACTGAGATACAGCCTTCCCTTTGCTTAGGAAAAGGGTGAGTTCATAGATCTTCACTGCCTGGAAACTGCCTGTCTCTCTCGTCATAAACTTTAGAAGTGTATTAGTGTTAGATGCCTGCCATGTTGTCAAATACCTGCTGGAGTGTGATGAATAAGGGCTGAGAGAGTTTTGAAGGTAAGGGAACGGTGATGGTGAAAGAAAAACAATGTGTCTATTTTAAACTTGAATAGCAGTTTGGGATTTGTATAATTATGGTGTTCAAGCAGGAAAATAACACTGCTCCAGAAATTAATTTTACCGTGAAGTAACAGAAGTGAGTTGGAGGAAGTTGTTAGTAGAATGACTGGAGCCAATTTTGCTGCAGAACCATGTCAAAAAATGTTAAACTGAAGTTACTTGAAGTAGTACCCTCCAGCGCCCAACTTTTGAAAATCCCAGCTGAGAGAGATGGGATGGGGAGTCTAGAAAGATGGCTTTTATTCTGTGTGTGACTATTTTGGTTTTACAAGTCAATCTTTCCACAACAGATATAATTTAATAGGTTTCTAGATTTTTAACTAAGAACCAGTTGTAAAGCTCTCCCAGCTGTTACTGGAGTCCTACATCAAGTTTGAAGAGCTTTGTGAGGTGTGAATTTTCTTTACAAAAGTCTCATTAAGCCTTTGTCCGGACACAGGAATTGTCCATTTGCCTATTACTTTGGTTTTTTATTCTTGCTCCTACCTACCATTTCACGTTAGATGGATATGGTGTGTACTGGTCCTTGTGTTCAGAGCTTCTCAGTAAGAACCTGTGTCACTTGTGCTGTCTTCTGTGGTTTTGACACTGATGCAGTTTCAAAGCATTAGATAATGTGCCAAAGTGATGAGTTTCCTTATTTTATCCCTGAATTTCTTTTGAATTTGTGGGTGAATTCTGGCTGATCCTGATGATTTCTTACAATTTACTGTTTTATTTTATTCTGCAATGAGTTATTTTATTTTTGGTCAGATTTTCAGCTGCATCATTCTTTCATTTATGGAAACCTCCCAACGATTTTCTGCACTAAATGTGCAGAAAGATTCATCTAGTTCTTGTACAATCACTGTCTTCTGCGGATAGTCCGCCTTGATGTTTCCACAGACTGGCAGCCTTCCTGCTCTCAGTGAAATGATAGAGAAGTTGTGCTACAACTTACTGTATTGTTGCAACTTGCTCCTTAAACTCTCTTGTGGCCTGTTGTGCTGTGTTTTTCACAACTAACCTGCTATGATTTATGTTCCTCTCTGTTATACTGATACGCATATGCCGTGATGGTTTTTGACACTTGTTTCTAATACCCTCTCACAACGTGCCATTTGAACACAATGGCTTTTTTGCAGTGTTTTGAGGTGGGTGGTATATACTTGCTCTCACCTACTACTATGCTATGCTTACGTAACCTTCATGTGCTTGCCAATAAATACCTTTTGATATTTTGTTTTCTTTTAATAAGCTGTCATTTTTAGTTAGATGGCCTTTTAAAAACCCAGTGGATTTTTTGAGGCTTTTGTCTGATGTAGAGATGTTGAATCTAAATATATGAGGGTACGTCTTACAGACTTAGTAGGAAGACTGGTAATAATATTCTTAATAAGGTCCTCAACGTTGCTGTGGCACAAGTTGCTTTTGTTTTAATGCGTTCCCTGTCTAACCACTCTGTGAAGTACAATCTATAGATTAGGTTTGGCACCACGGCATGTCTGAAATAACTAAACCCTACCAGTATTGTTGGTTTTCCTCTGGTAAGAATTTTTCTAATTTCTCTGGGCATGACAGGGTGGCTGTTGCCAAATGATAGGGATAAGATTGTCCTTAATAATATATTTTTCCTGATTTTGGATATGGACTTTCAATTTTGTAAAGATTCTGTGTTATTTATTGCTACATGTCACTAAGCTCTGATTGGATTCTAAGCTATTTGTAATATGATTTCTTAACACGATTCTTCTTTTGACATGAGTTATCACATCTTTTCTTTATCCTTTATGTCCAGGTACTAATGTACCAATAACTATTCTCTTTCCTTCAAGTGTTTGACATACTTTAAAAGATACTCAGATACACGCAGGTGTTCTAGTTTACACATCTCGTTTTTAACCTCAGCATTTGTATATAAACACATATAAATTTGATTACATATACATTCTTTTCCTCTTACCTCTTTTGAGAAATGCTCTCACTGTTTCATGTTTGACTTTGGCTGATGTCTTTTCTATCCTTGTGTCTGGAGACAGACAGGGCAAAGGAGACATAATGTCTCACCACACATGTATCTTTCTCTGGGGATCCTCTGCTTCCTTTACAAAGTGTCAATACTCAGATGAATTTTGCAGGTAGACTGATGAGTGTCCGTGCTTTATTATGGATTTATGTTTATGGGGGTGGGTGACTCAAATTAATGACATTTCACTCAACTGCTCAAATCCACTCCTGAGTCAGCCTTAATAGGTTTGTTGTGACTGATTTTTGAGCAGTTTCGGATACTGAGCCTAAAGACTTGCCCTGAAATCTGTAGAAGGCTGTGGGAATTTGTGAGGCATGCTCTTGTTGATAGCATTCAATAAATTTTTCAATACCATTCCTATTTCACTTTAGAAATACAAGACAAGTGATACAAGAGCAAGTGGGAGCTGCGGTATTTTTAGTGAGAAAAGAGAATGTTTGTTTCGTTATGCACACTGGCTAGTGAAGAACAAAACCCCAGACAGTTAGGGTTAAATGTTTTTCCCATGCTGCTTTGCTCTATAAATTGGACTGAATCATTTCCTAAAACACTCTTTGAAATTATTCGCAATAATGTATCATGTTGAGAATAATGCAAGAAAATCTTTAGTCTTAATTTTGCAGTGAGATGCATAAAGCTTTATAATGAAATAGGGTTTTGAACCACAGCAGATTATGGACTCACATGGCAATCATGTTCCCTCCTTTCTCTCACCACCAGATACTGTTTTACAAGTACATTACATTTTACATGCAAGCAGAGAACAGCTGATTTATTACAGAAATGAGAGAATATTTAACCTTCTAAGGGGCTGTAAGGACAACAGTAGCACAAGTACATCTGAACTGGATCTGATAATAGCAAGCAGATGAATGAATCATAGAATCCTTTAGGTCAGAAAAGACCTTTAATATCATAAGTCCAACCATTAACCCAACACTGCCAAGTCCACCACTAAACCCTGTCCCTAAGCCCCACGTCTACATGTCTTTTAAATACCGGCAGGGATGGTGACTCAGAAGTGTTTTATAAACCATCATTTATATAATGTTATTTTTCTTCTTTTACTCTAGCATGGAGGCATTCATGCATGGATTGTTAGAATAACAGACAATACTTGAAGTAAATCTGCCTTTATCTGAACATTGGCTGTGCTTGTAAACTTGCATGCTATTTGTGTCTAGTATTACATACACTTCTATTTGCCAACTGCAAAAGAAATACATTTTAATTTTTGTCATTTACAGGCTTTTGCACTGTATGTCAATAAGACTAATCAGATTTATTTCTACACCCGTTACTGAACGGTAGTTTTTAACATAATAAGTCTTGATTTTTATATTCATCTCACTGGTTTCCAAAGGGAAAGTGAAAGAACTGTTGACTGAATTCTCTCTGCAGAATGATAGCTTTGTAATAAACTTTTCTAGATTTAATCCAGTGTATATGAATGAAGAAAACAGCTGTGTCTTTACACTCTGCTAAGCCTTAGTGCTTTGTAGTATGTCTAGCCTAATATAAGCACATCTTGTTGGAAACTAGCACTAAGCATAATTAAATCAGAAAACAGCTAAATTAAGGATAACATTGTGGGCATGACCTGAACTCCCCAAAGAGGAAGATTCAGATCCACTGCTGAAAAGTCCTCCTTTTGTGTTTCCTGGGAGATGGTACTGTAGATACTTGAAACCTTGCACATGGATGCTTTTTATCAGTCTCCTAAATGTTGTGTCAAGTAGGTGTGGTAAATGGGGGCTAACTGCTACTGTCCTAGGAGCTTAAAAGTAGCACCAATCCAGAAAATAATTTTTCTTTTTCTTTCTTGAGCAGCATTAGCACAACAGCTAGTCAGTACTGACTGACAGGAGAGCCCACTGACAGAATTTATTTGGACTCTGAGAACTCTTTTGCTAGGGTTCCTCATAAAAGGGTGTTTGGAAAATATTTTTGAGGTGAAAGAGGAACTACTCTTCTGGGGTAGGAACTGGCTGGAGCCAGAAAACACAGAGAAGGAATGAACTGTCAGTTTTTCACATGGCAAAAGGTTAACAGCAGGGAGCCCTCAGGTATTCAGGTTAGAATCATGTGGTACAATTTGAAGTCTCTGTGAAAGGTAAGATGGCAAAATGTGCAAATAATATTCATTTGTTCTGGTCTGTCAAACCTCAGAAATGCAACCAGGACCTTCCAGAACTCAGCAAAGCCAGTTGAATAAGCACTACCATACTAAGCAAAATTAACTGACAAATGTAAAATAATGCCTGTTGGCAGTGGTAGGAATAATTTGAACTATAATCATCTGCTGTTAGTATTTAAGCAAAATGTTAGCAGTGAAAAAAGAGTACGTGATGTCTTTCTGAACACTGTTCAAAAGACTTGTTCAGTACAGTGAAGACAGAAATGGGCATATATGTGATAGACTAGAAAATACACTGAAAATTAATAAATACCTCTGTGTAAATATTCCACCTTTTATCTTCAGTCTATGTTCAATTCTAATTATGTGTTATCAAGCAAGATTAGTTGAAATAGAAATGGTTTAGAGCTTGCTGAGCAAAATGTTTAGGAGCATTTGATTCAAGGGATAGGGAATTGATGTTAAAATGGCTTATTAAAATATTTTTATTCGCAATCCATAACACATCTGTAGAATTTGCTGCCGGAACTCAATGATATTGAGGTTGCAGTAGAATTTCTCTGTAAAAAGATTTCATTTCTAAGTGTATAATGAGAATATTTGCAATTATGTTATTTAAAATTAAAAGTATGATATGTGATCCACATGCCTGAAGGGATAAGGGTTAAGGCAGTAGCATCTTTTTCTCCTACTATTGTAACCCGTTTTTTTGGTTTGCATTTTGAATTTTTTTTTTGTAAGTATGTGCTTCTACCTGTTAGACACAGATTGCTCACAGCTAGAAAGCCTGCTTAGGCAGGTCTGGTATGACATTTCCCAATGGGATTGTGATGCCCTTAACAATGCCCTGTATATAAATTCTTTCAATTTGTGAGGTATTGCAACTGTCTGTGCTTCTGCAAAATCATCCCTGAATTTAAGGTAGATTATTGTATCATGTATAATCATAGAATGTATTGGGTTGGAAGAGACCTGTAAAGGTCATCATCTAAGTTGGACTAGATCATGATCTGAACTTCTTAAACAGACTGAATGGAATTCAAGAAAGCAATTTTCATGTTGCTATTTGTTTCAATTTGGATCTGAGTTTCTCTAGAGCCATAATCTCGTTAGTATTCCAACTCCTTTGTAATGCTAACGTGGTCAACCAAAACTGGATCAGAATTTTCAACTTGTAAAACAGAGTTTATCCCCTCTCCTCACCTGCCATTGTGTTTTACAGGGAGAGGTGCAGAAAAGCAGCATTTGGCAGTTTGTATCTGAACCCCATACAGGCACGTAGAAAGAACTCTCCTGAGCTGCACTACTGCAGAGAATGAGGGGTAGAGAGTGGGGTGGCAAGTTCAGTGGTGTAGTCCGGCTCACTCTGGATAATCCCCTGTTCTTTCTGTATGGGCAAGCCTGGTTGGGTTTGCTCAGCATGTGTCACCTTATTGCAATATTTCTTAAAATTAACAAAAGCAGAATTTATTTTAAGTTGTCTGGTTTTTGGACACATCTTTCCTTTCTGTATGTAGTATTAGTGGTGAAGCATAATACTGACCTGTGGTCATTGCCAGCATAGATCACTGCTTGTCTTTTATTTCGTAAGTTTATCAGACAGATGTTTCAATGCTACTTGTTGGTACTAATATAAATACTAGGATCAAAATGGGTTGTTTTTTACCAGTAAACCTTGGTCTTTTGGAAATAGTAATCACAACATCAGCATGTTCTTGCTAAGTCATGTTGGGTAGGACAAGTAGTAGAAATGAATATATAGAGGTTAGCAATGAAATGGAATCTTATCTAGCACTTTAAATACAAAGCTATTATTTCTGCTGTTGTTAATAATCTTTTATTAATACTAGATAATTAGATGATAAATACAAAACTTGCTTTTAGTCATTTTCTCAATTTATAGAAAGTATTCATCTCAATAGACATTCCCAGTAATAACGTGACAATAATATGACTGTATGTGAATCTCTAAGCAATCAGGTCATGAGCCACTGTAGAAAGAATAGCCATAATGCACAAAGTGGATTGAATCTTTTAAAATGAAAAAACTCAAATTCTGGATTTATTATGGTGGTCATAATAGCTGGAATGGATATTGTGAGAGTTTTAGTTTATTTTGTTGGAAGATATACAGTACTTTCCAGTGTGGTGGTGTTCTGCCGTCAAACATTATGTTTCCCTGAAGTTCTGTAGGCCACCATCATCTGTTTTATAATTGTCAATGTAGGAGGAAAGCCTGCCAAACCACAACAGGCCTATGTGATTTCTGTGGTGTTTATAAGAGTAATTTTATTTTATGGGTTGACAGGCTATAGACTTTAAAGCAACTCTTCTGTAAATGTGCTATTATGGGATTAAGGTTATATCTTAATTTTAAAAATTCGATACCTTTCTGAATTTAGATGCTAGTGACTGGGGTTGCTCCCTTGCTACCACATAGTCCTTTGCTTTCACTTCATCTGACTCATGTCACCTACCCAATTTCCATTTGGTGAGTAAGAAAAAACTATAAAACAATATTAATGAATAAACTTTAAAAAAATGGAGTAAGGATACAGAGGGAATAGTATATAATTTCCAACGTATAAAATGAGATTATGTTAATCTGACAAACAAAAATGCGATTAGCAGTGCTCCTGAAGTAGAGCCTAGACAGTAGCTAAGAGCTACACAGTCCAGAGGTCCCTTGCACATGTAAAGCTGTTTGGCACGGCTGTGAGTTACAGCATACCTGCCTCTGGGAAAAACCTGTGAAGTTGCTCTGATGGTTCTTGCCACCTGTCTCACAAAGAGGTCACTGTCTGAAAATGTTCTTAAAATGCAGTGAGGAGTAGCCCTTTTCCCAATACTGATAACGTACAACAAATGCCAGTGTTAATCTATGAACAGAAATGGAAAGCCACTCTGACTTGATTAAACGAAGTTGCCTTGAGTTGGGTGGAACAGGCATTCACACAGATTTAATGGTCAGAGCTGGGGACTAGTGGTGGGAGGCTGAGCATCCAGTCCCGCTGCTGCCATAGCCTGTAAGCTCGCGTGTCTTTTCTGTATAAATAATACATTAATAATGTCTTGCAAGGTGTTTCAAGAATCTGTAATGAAAGATGCTTCAATGTTTTTGTTATTAAGATTACTTTAAAGAGTGACATTTATTTCTAATTACAACTAATTAATTCTATTATGAAGCAGTTGGGGAGGAATATTATTGTCTTTATTAGTTAATAGATACCTGACTGGATGAGCTGTTTATTTTCAGTTTGAAATTCCTGGAAAATTAGGTATGTTTTTTTATATTTGATCCTAAAACTCAAAGTAAGAAAAATACTTGCCAGGTCAATGAGTTTTATTGCTGCATACACCAAGCAAAGCAACAAAACAAAAGAGATGTGGTCCTCTTGTTGAGGGTGTAATTTAGAAGAAATCTTTGTGTCCTTATCTACTAACTTCCAAAAATAGAAACGAATGTGAAGATGAGCAGACAAAGATCACAACAGATATTTGGCTCACTGGAGAACTGACTTGGCTTGGAAAAGTGAAAATAATTTGGTGTTTTGTGGCCTCCTTTGGTTTGGGAGGAATTGTGGGCTGGTGGCAGTTGCCTCACCACTCTGCAGCAGCACACTGCAGCATATCAGAACATCACCAGTCTGCTGCCAGGCCTTCCCACCTGGAGTATCAAGCACAGGAATGACAGGGATATAAAAGATTTACAGAACCCATTACCAAAAGTCATCAGCCTGTAAGACTCAGAAGCAAAATACCCAAACCCTTTTTGCAGTGTGTGGTGGCTCTAGATTCTTCTCCCTGCAGAGGATATGGGATGTGACATAAGGGGTATTATCAGTTGGTTTTTACCTGCAAGCAGTTTCTAGGAGACCTAGATGATCAGTGGTGCCATCTTCCTTTTCACTGAACAGATTGACCTCTTTGCCCTCTCCTACAGCTTTGTGTGTAATAGGAGCTAATGAATGTTTTTAAATCCATCAAGCCTTTGGAAAATAGAACACAAAAAGGGATATTTTATGATTAAATCATCCTTTCACTTCCCTTGCAACTGTAGGTTTAATAAGGGACTGTACTTTCAACAGGAATGATGCTGCGTGTCTCTTTAGTGTAACAGATACCTGTGAAGATCCAAAAATGCCCCAAAGTGTAGGCCATTTGTGGTTTCTGGGTCTGTTCCTCAACAACAGCAGCGTAATGTTTCAGCTTCCCCAGCCTGGTCCTCGTGCTGTACAGAAGCATGTGGATGCTGCAGAAATGGCACATGTTAAGTGAAGTGCTGCACACTGTGTTGAGAAGGTGGCACGCTAGGCCACTTCTCCCTGTCTCCTTCCCTCTCTCAATGGCTGTGCTGAAAAGCTGATTCTGAGAAGAGTGGATTTGTTGCAGCCACCACAAGTCATGCTTATTTAGTGAGGAAATTGTTAAATGCTAAGGCCTCTTGTCAGCATGATAGCACTGTCCTACTTTCATACCGCTGATTTACAAACTGCAGCATGTGATAGTCTTCTGTAAAATTCAGCTAACCTTTTTGGAATACTTTGATGTATGAATTAGTTATAAAGGTTAAACTTTCTGAAACATCCTTGTGGCTTTAAGGGAACCATACCCACCAAGTCCTTGTGCCAGTGCATTCTTAATAAACTATGTGCTTGACTTTTGTGGGACACGTTCTTTGGCAGGCTCTCATCTTGAGTTCCAGTGGACCACTCTGAGTCGAAGAAAAGGAGAGAAGGAGGATGCAAGAGTGATTTCTTGCTTTTTAATAGCGGTAGTTTTCTGCTGGATTCATACGGATAGCAAAAATAAAGAGTATGCTGTCCTAGCCATCCCTCCGGTACTGATTCATCCAGCCCACTGACAAGAAATTCAGGGTTTGAAAGATAGTCAGATGTTCTCTACTCAGCATGATGTCCCAGGGAAGTCTGGGGACTTACTAAACTGGCCACTATCAAACTAGGAGGTGTTTCTTTTGTACAAAAGCAGATAGTGTCTGTGGTGCAGTTAGTGGAAATTTCACAGGATTCTTAGTGAAGATGTGAAAATCCCTCTCCCTCATCTACTTGAAACCAAAACTCTATCACTTTTGCTCCAAGTAGGGAAAAATATGTTAAATATCTTGAAATAAATTTTGCATTAAGGCCGGGGGAGCTGACAAGGGGTCTCAGGAAAAGGACTTTTTTAATGTGTGCCATGCATTTGGCTGCTTTGCTGCATTTTACGTCGGTCTCAACTCTGCAGGCTGAAGGCTGCAAGCCTGAAATTAAACTCCTAAAATTATAAAAGCTTAAAATAATGTGAAGGTTAATGGTCACTGGCTTCTTTCCCACAGGCTCTTCAAGCTTTGATTTCTGGAAGGTTAATAGAATAGGAAAGCATAAGGCTATTGCTGGTATATATTGTTGTTATAGTTAGTGTTACTACTGTCAAGCAGAACAGCACTTCCTAAAAAATAACAGACTTGAACTGACAGTTAACCTGAGAAAGCTAATGCTGCCATTGAAGACCCTGGAGAGTGCACTGATCTGACCATTAAACAAACTCCTAAATGGAATGAAAGCAGGAGAAGAGGGATGTGCAGTAATTCTTCACTGATCTACGTTCCTTCAGTGACATAAAAAGAATGTAAAGGTATTTGCAAAGATAATTGGACTGCCCGGAACCCCCATTCAGTATGGCTTTGCCAGTAAGGGGCCTTTTGCAGGCTGCACCATGGAGGTCTGCTTGTATTTGTCTGTTAGAAAGGAAAATATGGCTTAGAAAGCAGCTTATTTTCAGTCATTTTTGATAGGCTCATTGGACAGCTGAATGTAGACCATAAAGATGAGACCTAATACATAATGTTTCTCTGAAGGATACAGAGGTTCATCAGCTTGCTGGAGACTTCCAGTACTGCTTGGGAAGGATGCATGGGCTATCCAGCCAAGGTATTTGACTGGAGATCTTGAGTTAGGGGTTTGAAATAGAGGATTGTCTTAGAGTGCTGTTGCAAATGATCTGCATTAGCTCTGGATGAATGACCAACTGGTCCAACACATGAAGGAACTGAGTCAGATACAGTCAGAACTTAAATTGAACTGAAGGTGTTTAATTTTCAGGTATCCGTATTTTGCCACTATTGACTAAATGAGCCTTGTAATTATCCCAGTGATTTTTACAATGTATAAACAGAAAAGGGGTGGGCCTGTGTTTTCAAGTGTCTACTAGTTTTGAATGATTGACTTTGAGGCATTCCTTTATTCCAGGCTGTTTTCCAAAAAGTTTAATGCCTATACATCCTCAAAGTTAATATTCCTTTGCAAATCCCCTTGCTCTTTCTCTTACTCAACATTAGCATGCAGCACCACTGCAGTGTGTTAGCAAATGCTCCACAGCAGGTGGATTTCCACTTTCAGTCCAGCTCCATCTACTGCCTGGCACAGGTTTTCTATCAGCTTTTGCAGTTCTCCCAGCTTCAAAGCTGTTAATACAGTCTCCTGAATTCATTCAACAAAACTGGACTTAGAGATTTATGCTGGAAAGAATATAGGATAGTGTTGTTTGTTTTTTCTTTGTGTTGGGGATGCAGAGAAATGCAAGAGGAAGTATTAAATTGTATAAAACCAGCATTAAATAGAATGAAGGTGCAGGTAAGGGGCACAGGCTACAGATACTCAGAAGGGATCTCTATGAAAATGAGTGTTTTATTTGAAACCTTTAAAAAGGGAAAGACTCCTTGTTCTAGAATGTAGATTGGAAATCTTTGATTAAATCGTGAAACAGCTCTAGTAAATAGACGCTAAGTGTTCTGTGGTACAGAGAAAAAAGGGATCATGGGTTATTCAGCTGCAGTTCTAAGAGCGCCTGTTAGAACCATGCATTTTAATTAACCAGATCAGCTGAAGAAATGCTGCCTATATATATAGCAGCGTAGCTGTCAGCCTTGAGAGCTATCCTATCGATAAACAGAGGACTTCTATTTGCAAAGGCCTTTTTGAGTACATTTCACAAAATGCGTTTGGGAGAGATTAATTATTAAGCTAATGTGGCGTTAATGTTAGGCAAACATGCTTCCTTTTTGCAGGGTAGGGACATGTCCTGTCTGTTATACCATACCGTGCCCCAATAAAGCATTGCTACAAGAAGCTGAAATCTCTGTAAGTAATCAACATACTGTTACAGCAAGGCCCATAATTTGAGATAACTTTTGTTTTCTCATGCATTACAATTTTTGAACATTATGTCAATTTTCACTTAAAGTTGATAGGATAGGGTTCCTGCAGAAGGTACACATATTCAAAACTGATTAATTTTAGGTTTTTCTCTTAGTATTTGCGCATGAATCACTTCACTGTATCTTATTTTACTTGCTATTTGATCAGTGAGTCTTCTCTATTGGGGCAAGTAATTTAAAGCTGTTATGAAAATGGCTCTTACATTTCTTTTTGCTGAAACCTTGCTTGCTGTTGGAGCTGAGTTTGTTTGTAAACAAGGCTTTGCAGGGGCAGAACTTAATAGACTTGGTAGAAATTCGAGGACATCTGGTACACTTATATGTAGCCTTTGGATTCTCTTTCTATATCTGGGAAATAGATAATCAAAAGAGAAGAGAAGCCCAGACTGGAGGATAGAAAAAGTGGAGTGGGAGAGAGAAATCCGAAAAAGAAATCAAAATGATACTTCTTTCTATGAGAAGTAAGCCTGATCTAGGGAAGTCCTACAATTGGGAAATCCTCTTAATAATCTTCCTTAAGGTTTTAAGCACATAGAGAAAATTTTGCAGTCTAGCAACATCAGGATTTATGAATCGTCATCCTTGTAAACTGAAATGAAATTTGCACATTGGAGAACAGGGTTATGTTCTCCTGACTCTCATGTCTTCCCCCATCCTGCTGTAGTAGTTTACCCGTAGTTCTGTAAACCGAGCATCTATTCAAAATCATTATAAAAAATTCATAATCCAGGCATGTGTGCAATCTGTCATTAATGTTCACATTAATTATTTGAAATTCTGGACAGTTATCCTAAAATACCATTCTGACAGTTTCCTGTCCCCGACTAAGGCCTTACCACCCATGCAGCTTACAAAACAGACTCTTGTATTTTGATTCTGAGGCAGAATTTTGGTACCTGTCAGGTGAACTGTGTTCTCAGTTTTGGATAGCCATGCTGCTGGGTGGCTGAGGAAAGATTTGGGAATACGGAATGCTTGTTCAAATGAGCTGCTTGGACTGTGCCAGAAAGTTCTCAAATAGCTGTAGCAAGCTCTGCAGAGAAGGTGTCTTAAAGTTTGAATCAACAGCAGATCCTAGCTGGAGAGAGTGTCCCACTGGCTGTTCTGGGAGCCTTCTAGGTTAGGGAAGAAGGTCAGCTCTTGGAAATGACTGTCAAGCCCCAGATATGGATAGAAGCACATTCACAAACGAACAAGATTACTTTGGTATCTTTCTCTGTTGATATTGGAGAATTGACATAAATGTGGGGCACTTTCCTAAGTGCATGAACTAGGTGGAAATAACGAGTACTTGTAATAAATTCGCACTACAGAGTCTGTATGTAGTAGCATTTTCTTTTCATCATCTCATTAATGAGTTTGAGCCATTTACAGCTTAGAGTGCTGAATAAGGATTTGCATTTAATTGAAGTCCTCTGTTCTTAGCTGACAAAATGTATTTTACACACTTGATGGATGTAATTAGTGTGATGAGGCTTTAAAAGAAATTGGCTTTGTTAAATTTAGGTTGCCACGTCAGTTTATACATGAAGCCAAAGCATACGTATCAGTAGTTCTGTGGCTTTGGAAAAATGCCTTTTATTATTATTATTACCAATGTGTGGGCATTTTAAATTTATGATACTGCAGTCCAAATACAGCATGCTTTCAGATTTGAGAGGGCAATCTATTATGTTACAATTTCAGATCATTTTATACTGCTACAAGGGATCTCTTACATATCAGAATTACCATTTTATGCTATGGGTACAGACAAACCTGTATCCTTTGGATGGCAAGGAATTGTGCATAATTGTTTAAGTTACTGTGCTTTGTTAAGCTTTCATAAAAGCAAACCTCCATGAATACTGCTGGACTTTAGTACATGCAACCTAAGGGCTACTGCATCCCACTCACAGTCACTTCTTCCCTTACAATTGCCTTCCTTGCCTGATAGGCAAGTACTTCTCACTTGAAAGTATTTGAAGATTTGTCCTAAGAAAGGTCATATGCAGAAATTAATAACTAAGAGAATGTTGAGATGCCATAGCTGTGTACTGTAGGCTTCCTTAAGCTGTAAAATAAACACTAGATTTAAGTGCAAACTCTCAGTGTAAAGAACATTGTTACTGGCAAGAACATGTAGACTGCCTCACAAAGTTTATTGCTTCCCCTTTGGCAAATAGTTATTTTTGACAGACATATTTTAAAAATTGGAAGCCACTTATACAAAACGTGGAAGGTTCTATATACAGGATTCTGATTTAGAATGTTAGATTCCCCCCCCCATATTCTCTGTGACTGTGAATTATTCGGTAGCAAAAATGAAAAACTGCTTTTGTATTGCCAACATCACTAGGGATGAATAGAAATATGCTGCCCAGCATCATGTATGTTTGAAGTGAATCTGTTCCCTAATGAAGGACAAGTTAATGGCAAGTAATTTGAGCTTCTGAGCTCATATAATAATACTACTAGTTTTTGCTGCAGGCCCACATTTTGTATCAGTAGTGTAGCCTGGAAACTGTTGTTAAGGATAAATGGAAATAGGGAAAACGAAACATTTAGTCCCGACTAAATGACTGTGACGGGTACGGTTAGCCTTAGGAAAAGTTCCCGCTGAAGGGTTTCCATCCCCGTCTGTTGTGATCCTTTGTTGGAAGGTGATAGTAAGTATATTACACTGCGAGTCACAGGTGTAATATCACATGAAAATCATTATTGAATTGGAAATTTCTATTATATGCAATGTGTATGGGTTTTGGATAGTGCAGTGTGATTCAGGAGAAGCTGGCTGGTATGAAGCAATGCAGAATTGAAGCCTGTGCTGTCCTGAGGATATGACTCATATTACAGATGGCTGGAAGGCTAATGCTGTGATATGAGAGTGTTATGTTACAGGTAATAGTGCACTTCTAACAAAACTCTGATGTGCTGGAATGGGTGTTTGATGTTATTCTATTTAGAAGAGGAAAAGATGATCCTTTTCTCAAACTTTGACTAAATAGTTTTGTGTAAGATTACTATGATTGTTATTAGTAAGGGATGAAGGGAATAAACTCCTCTAATTAAAAAAAAACAGGCTCCAGAATCTATAGCTGTTATTTAACCTGAACTATGGGTAGTTATTTTTCTGAGGTCAGTTAATTTTAACAGCCAGGAATTAGTGGCTGCCCCTTCTGTAGTAGGTCAGAAGGCAATTTCCCAGTATTTACCCTATTTCAGTATGCATCCCACCCAGTGTTAAGATATCTCCGCCACCATCTGCACATCATTGAGGTATAGCTGCTTCCTTTCACTTGCAAGAAAACTTGCAGAAGTCTCCAGGAACATACTTTTTTAGAGTAGCTTCATGAAGCTGGTCAGAGCATTTTGTAGACCTTGCAAAAAGTCTTGTTCAAATTTTGTATTCTGGGGGGAAGGGGAGCAAATATAATGTTCTGTCACAAAGGTTAGGTACTCAACTATTGCAAGAAGTGAGGGGAATCTGGTGTTTAAATTCCCGTTGGCAACTTTGAGAATCCTTCCTACAGTGTGTTTTGAAATAAACAGGATAACTGATAAGAAACGAACCATTAGTAAAAAAACACTAGCTAAGATGAAGCCTAAAGTGTTTTTCTAGTTGGCTCTAGCTTACATTTGGTAAACTGTATTCACTTTGTAATACTTTTATCATCTGTGGCTTTTGCACAACTTAACCACAAACCAAATAGATGCTTCTGCATAATGTGTTTAAAAAAAAAAAAAAATCCACAAAAACCCCCCAAAACAAAGAAAAGCAAACAAGAAACCATGTGTATTCCAGCATATATATTATGAAGTCTGTTTTGGAATGAGGAATCCATTTATGATGGTTGTATTTTCAGTGGCTCAGAGATTGTATGACTAATGTATTATTATTGCTTATTATCTACACTCTAGCGAAACACATGTTCAGCCTTCACGTTTCCTTCATCTACAGCTACTTTTAATCTTGAGGGCAATGAAGGGAGCAATTACAAAGGCAATTAGGACGCCCAGCTTCCATTGGAGAGCTTGTTTTGTACCTTTGAATGTTTGGTGCACATTTTCTCCCCTAAGTTATAGCAGAACTAAGAAGAGGATGGTCATCTCATTACATTATTTTGAAATTGATTTGTGAGTTTTGCAGCCTTTAAGGGAGTGGAAAATCTAAGTGCCTGATTTAAAATCAGAACCATGAGTTCTATAGCACCAATTATTATAGACACTAGTTAAAGAACTGGTATTCAAACATTCAGTAACTTGTTCCTGACCATATGGGGCACATGTAAGACCTAAACCCATGATTTTTCATGAAGTGCCAGCTAGAGTAATGTCTATGTTACCAGTCAGCAGTATCATATCATTCCTACAGATGTTGAAAATAATAATACAAGAAAAATCGAAATAGTAAAATGAAATACATTTTGATTATTCCTGTATCAGCTCAGTCCCATAGCTTCAGAAAGAGGTGGCGTACATTATTACAAGAAGGTATTTTCTCCATCTCATTAAGTTTGGTGTGAAATGAAAGTTAGAGAGGCTTTTTTGTTTGATGTTTAAAGGTGCCCAGAGCCAGACAGTGGCAATTTTTAAAAAACATATGCTTAAAATAATTTTAAGAAATCCGCAAGCATTTACTTAATGTTTCAGTTTTGCTTTAGAATGCGATTATATCTCTTTTATAACCAGCTATTTAACTTCTGGAAAAGCTCAGTGATCCTCCCTAACTTTTTACTAGCTCTGTAAGCCACATGAAGTCCTTTTCCTGCGTCCTTTCTGTTTTCCATCTCTCAATATACTTATGCACATGAACAGAAGCACCCATAAAAATGTAAAGTTTTCATATAGTTAGAACATCATGTTATGGGATATAGTGTGGCTATAGTACATGACAGGTATAGAAGGTACTGCTGGATTTCAAGTGAAAATAATAATGGCTGAGTTCATGACAACAACTCCTGCAGGCTGCTGCCAATATTGAGGTGGTTAGACTTTTTTTCTTTGAGCATTAAGCAGTTAGGTTCCTGAGAGACCAACTAGTAAAATGTTTTGTTAGTTTGAAGAAGAAAAGGATTCACACACAGAACCAGGCAGATGATTTTCTCAATGGTACAGAGAAGCAATAAACCTTGTAATGCATTTCTGGCCTTATTCGGAGTGTAAGTAGATGAGTAATTAGGACATTTTATTTTCCTATGTCCTTATGATGTATTAATGAAGCCTGTCTGCCACAAAACACTTTCAGAATTTGCAGGGTTGAACTGTAATTATGAAGTCCTACATGATCTCAGTGCTTCTGTTAGTGTTGAAGTAAGAAATTTAACATTCTGTCAAGAGTGTAAGCTGTGACTACATGGCCAATGTATTAGTTGCACAGAAACACAGGAAGGGAATGATTTTAGTGGTTGAGAAGACACATGAGGACTTCTTGGAGAATTCTTCTTCAAGATTACATCTCTAGTCATTCACTTGTTTCTTGGCAAGTGAAAGAGTTTGTGAGAAGCAGTAGTAAACTGTAAGTAAAGAATGAAATATTTTATTTTGTTGAAAGAATTTGGTTGATTTCAGTAATGAAGAATCTTTACCTTGTGATTCTTCACATGAATATAAAATATTTCCTGTAATAATATCAGTTAGTTTCATTAAGCTGTTTAGAAAGAAAAAGCTAATAAATATGGATTAACTGCCCTTTGCAGTAAACAGTGCTCATTCATACATTAGAATGCTAATGCTATGGTCATGATAGTCTAATAGCATGAGCAAAACAAGAATTGCAGGGAGATGTGATTTCTATGATGGGTTGGTCAAATAAAAGACACTGCCTACTGCTTGCAAATCTTTTTTCATTTTTGCTTTTATGATGTTTGTGCTTGTTCTAGATAAGATTTGCAATTTCTCTGGTAGGTAAAATGTTGGCCATCAGCTCATAGCTAGCCATATCAGAGTGTCTTGAGTAAACTCCTTTTTATTACTTGATGACCTCCTTGGTGATCTGTTGAAGTCAGTGACTTTTTACTACTTTTTTTTTTTGCCACAGTATATTCTGTTCACTGTTATACCAAGAAATAGTTTGGCTATAACCCTGAGAATCACATCAAAATCCTATGCTGTACCACTGTGATAACACTGATTCTAGAAAGCCTAGCTAGGAATAAAAATCAAGGCTACATATCACGGACTGATAGGTGACCCTCAAACACACCAAAGTGCATGAAAAAGTTAGAAATACAACTGTATTTTGTTCAGTGTGGTGTCAATGGAGTTCTTGTGCATCTTTTTAAGGGAAATGAAATGTCTGTTATTAACAGAGCTATAATCCTGATTTCATTGGTTTATGTCATTCACTGTGATTTAAAATTACTGCTGGTAACATTGGCATAGAGTTACTCTGAGCCTAAGGTGGTTGATGAAAGACAGACTAGAGGCTGCTGCAAGCAACCTTTGCCCAAGCAAGTACGCTACATATTTGTGCCGCTGCTGAGTCTCCCATTGTTTGGCTTTATTATTGCTTTTGAATTTGATCTCTCATCATTTGCTTCTTGTCTCTCTTGTACATTGTGTTCTTGAGATGAAGCTGTTGCTTTAGTTTATTCCCAGGTGGTGAGTGCCCTTCCTTTTGATGTCTAATAATATCTCTCTCTCATTATTGTAAAAATAAACTGAAATTTATTTATTTTAAAAGTCTTCTGCTGTTAGGAAGTTGAATTTGAGTTGTGAGTAGTCTGAGTTTATTTTGTAGTATCTTAAAGTCACCTAGTGGTGTTTGTTAAGTAATAAGTTCTTAATCAGTGGCCACAAATCTGTTACAGCTCCTGTCCTTGCTTGCTTACATGCTTCCTGCCTTTTACTGACAGTAGTGACTTACACAGTGGATAGACCATTTCTTACTAGCATTTATCTACTCTTTATTTTCTCCACTTATGCACTACGTTCAGGTTATGACTCCTGTGCACAGATACAGTTGAATACTTAGAATGCTGAAAGGATTTGGTGCTACTACCACGTGATACAGAAGAATGCAAAGGAAAAAGGCAAACACATGTGTCCGTGAATTGATAGACAATAGATACCTGTGATTAAGCTGACTACCCGCTGGATGTCACTATTGTTCCACAGAAATTCATCTAAGGGAATATTTATCTAGAGTTGAGTGGCTGACAGCAAAGACCATTAGCTTGCAGCAAACTGAAAATTTCTAATTGTGTTTGCAGGAATATTGTACATTTATGTGCATTGTGCAATTGAATATTCTATCAAGGTTCACTAATAAAAAAGGGCATTGTCAAACCTTAAGCTGTGATGATAAGTGCAGATAGTGAGTAATGAAAACCTACCAACCAGTAGAGAAGCCTGCATTCATCATACTCAAGCCACTTGTTCTCATTATTATTCTGTTACTCTGCAATTGCTGGAGGTAATCTCAACACAGTGAATGAACATCACCAGTCTCCTTCAATTTGCTTAGTACATTAGTTATTTTCTTTTTCTAAAGATGTGCGTTCTGTGTGGTTTATTATTCTGAAATACCACTTGAATATTCCAGGAGCTAGGTCATTTAGTTGAGAGGCCAAGTAGTCCACTGGCTAGGAGGAAATTTTGGTGTGAGGAGACTGGATTGTATTCCCAGTACTCAATTTGTGTGTGATCTTGAGCAAATTATCTCGAATCTGTCATGTTTATTTGCCATCTTCTGTCTGTCTTCTCAACATCCCTTGTAAACAATTGATGTGAGAAATTGTTGGAAGGTGTTTGTACAGTGTCTAGCAGAGGAAGTCCTGACTTCTTTTAAGATTTTTGGGGTGCTACAATAAAATGAAACAATCTTATTTGGACATTCCACCTAACATTCGTTAGGTGGAATGAAAATGAAGACAGGCATGGAAGAGTACTGTGCTTTGTGGCTTGAAGAGCACTGGTCTTTGAGTGGTAGCCCTAGACTCCCACCACGTATGACTCAGGAAAAGAACAGAAGTTGATTTAAAAAAAATCCCAAACTGGAACAAAACAAACCCAAGACACCTTCAAAATGCATTGTTGCTCTCCTAAACTATGTAGGTGGTATCATATCCGTTCAGGGATTACCATGTCATTTAGAGGCACTCTCCTTCCTCAAGTTGGTGCCTGAAATGGTAGTATGAAAGCTTAGGGGTTTGTAAGAGCCATCACAGCTTTTGCATATATAGCCTCTGAGGTTTCCTCCACAACAGCTCAGCAAAATTTTAAGAGTTTTGTGAAAGACTTGCTCCAAAACATCCAAAACTCAAGACCAAGTGGCATTAGGATTCTACATACTTGCTGCCCAAACTGGAGAGAAGCAAAGGAGAAGCTTCTTCTCTGGAATTTTGAGGCTTTAACAGTTTGTTTGTATTCAGGAAAGAGGCAGCCTTTCACAGGGACTATAAGTTGCTCAGCTAAGACCGAGTTGTTTCCTACAAGATTATTAGAATTTGTGACTCTGGTGGCCTAGCCACCCAAAACAAGTCATTGCTATAGTGTGTAATTTGACGGTGGTGAGACTAAGTTTAGCTTAATTCAAGTAGTCTTTGCACAGATGAAAGCATGGATTTTGTAATGTGTTTTAACATGCTATGAAGTGGGTTTAAAATCATTTTTAAGCCCTAGCCACTAGAGTGGGATTTAACAACTCAGCTCACAGGCCTCAGGCTGTACAAGAAGGTTCAAAGAGTTACACTGGGCATCTTTTTACTGTAATCAAACAGTGGTTTCATTATCAATGACTATATTAGGAACTACATAATCATCTGTGTTTGGAAATTCATGAAAAGAAAATCTATAGTTTTTCAGGCGATAAATTAATTAGTTGATCTGCGCGTGTGTGTGCCTGGATATAGACATGCTAGATTTTCATTAGTATTTTTGTTATCCATCTATGATTAGTAACATATGGCCTTATTTTCTTTTTAACACCCATAATAAATATTTTTCAAAGGGAGATAGTAATAATTTTACAGGCTTTTATGGATTTTTTTTTTTTAGTATTGTTAGAACAAGGCATTAAAGTAACATAAAAGGAACAATGTAAAGTCAAACTCTGTTATATGCAACTCATTCACAATCACAGTCCATGTATTGAATATTTTCAAATAGCAAAAATTCAAAACTAATAGTATGAAATTTTCTGATTGCAGTTAACACTCCCGAAACTAAATAGCAGAATTTTATTTCATTTAAAACTGTATTTTTTGATATATATATACACATACACACATATGAGCATAGTTACGTCTTGGGTCAAGTCTTTCTTGTTTTGACTGTGCCTGATGTTAGTCACCACTGCAGATATTAAAGCCTGTAGAAGTACAGGCATAGCTCTTAATAGGAAGTTTACAGCAAACTCTAATCCTTCAGCACAGAGGTAACCAAGACCTGCTGGTAAAAAAAATGAATCCTATAGCTAAGGTAATTCAATGTGTATTGACGTTCAACAGCAACTTTCAAGGTACAACTCAGGTTAAAAATCACAGCCTGCTCAGTGCCGCTAAAGCGTCTGAAGCACCTGCATTATTAATTGTGTGGGATCCTCTCTGGACTCAGTGTTGCAGGGTTCAGTACAGTCTCAAGCTTCTACTCTCGGATATTTCCTCACTACTGTCCTTGGAAATGAGCATGATTTCATTGTATGAAAACAAACCCCCTTCAAGTGCATTAGTTCTTTTTAAGAGATGCTTTCTAGATTTGTTTTCATTGTACCTAGCATATTTCAAGGTGATTGGCTGTGATTTGGTTACATCCAGTAAAAATTCAGGAGAAGGTTCTGCTAAGGTTTTGCTTTTTCTAATCTGCTGCAGTGAAACTGTTTTGTAGAAACATTCCCTCCCAAGTGATTGAAGGCATGCAGTTTACTGAGACAAAATAGAGATAATTAAATTACTGACTTGCCTCTATGTAGGTGTTGCTGTATTATTTCAAGAATAACCCCCCACCTCCCCCCTTCCTGATAATCAAAATAGGAGGTATGATTTATCTGGAAATATGGGGGATGTTATAGTCTTCTGCAGCCACCAAAAATATATGACTTTGTGAGAGGGAGGACAGGGAGTAGCCGGCTTACAAATCTTTATTTTGCCCAGAACCACTGATGAATGACTAGACATTAAAAATGAGCATCTGTGAATTCTTATAATGTCATTAGGGTTTTGCAAAGAGAGAAAAATAATTTGTCACTGATTTCTTTCAGGATTTTTGAATGCACCCTTCTCAGATCAGTGAGTGGCCAGTTTTCTCTGAAAGCTCTTTGCAGTTGTATTTCTAAAATGTACAGTGTTTGGCTTTGTAAGTAATGAAGCTTGCTTTAGTTATTAGAGGACAGTGTGCAAAACACATCACAAAACCCTATCAAGCCCAGCCCAGCAAATAAAAAAGAAATAGAAGAAAATGACAGATGTAGTGGTTTCCTCAGCTACATTAATGTCTTTGACAGTCTTGAAAAGAGAATTTCTAATGAGTGTTGAAACAAATGTGTGCAGGAAGTGGTCTTGCTTTTGCTACTGCACATTTGAGCTCCTCTAATTGCATCAATAAGGAATTTCTGCTCCTCATTTAATGAATGCCTTTTGACTACTTTCTGAAAGGCAACTGGATGTAAGGGATAAACACTGGCACCTTTTGTATGAAGTCACATAAACAGGTTTCAACTAATAGTTATCAGCCCTAGAAACACTATATTATAATGTACAGTAAATCCCATTGTACCTTTCTATTTTTACATTTTTTGTTAAGCCTAGGTTTCCCTCTGCTTTACTCTTGGTATGATACCTCGTATCCTAAAACAGTGCTTTAACTCCCCCCGGGCTTTCTGTTATATCTTGTGTTGGGCAGAAATCAGACATTCTTTCAGAGCTGCTCCTGCACCATCTCTCTCAGACAACTCAGAATTCATATGATGCTATAGAACCTGGGTCTTTGGTTTGTTCTTGGCTCAAAAAGTGAGTTTCAGAGCAAGGGCTGGGGCTAGGTTGTGGGGGGAGACGGGGCAGGAGGGAAGCTGAGTTTAATTTTTTTTTTTTTTCATTGCCATTTTTCTCTCTAAACAGTGGCACAGTTGCTGCAGGTGCAGTGGATTACTTATGAAAGAAGTTTTCTATTTAAAAACAAGAGACTTTAATGAAATCGGTAGAGGGTTTTTACAATAGGTGTTGTATTAAACCAGAGCTCAGGCTTCACATTGATTGTGGTATTTATATTTCAATGAGTTGATTATGTATGAGAGTAAAATGACCGGTATTATGAATGTACAAAAAAGAGACATGGAAGAGCTGTGCCAGAAAAGTGAGAAAAACGTTCCCTTTATAGTCCCTAGAGTTCAATAAAGCACCACTATTTCCCAGCTTTTAAAAGCTCTTTTATCACAATGGTTCATACCTCGCATTCCCTGGAGCCTGATTTGTTATACGTGCAGGGTCCTGTTCCATTCAGCAGCATCTCACTGGTTTCAGTGTTGGTAGGTTTGTAATCTACGTAAAATTCCTGTGTGCTTGGAGTCATTTGCTTCAGTGACTGTCTTTTCTTTTTCCTGTGCCTTCGCATGAGAGAGCGCTGCTGCAGCTGCTTCATACTGGCAGGGTAACGCTTCCATGACACATAGATTACCAGCAGGATCACAAGCACAGACAAGAAAAGGGCCACGCTGCCTGCTATGATTTTATGGAAGGAGATGTGCTCTGTGTCGTGCTCGGGCTCAGAGCTTGATTCAGTGGCTCCAATAGTTGGGGGCAGAGGGGGCTTGCTGTCATGTTTAGGCCTGGTGAGTTTTGGTTTAAATGTTGGCTTTGGGAGAGCTCGTGCTAATTCAAACCTTTCCGTGGTACTTTTGCCACAGATGCTGTAGTTTTTCACTGCATCAATAACATTCACCCCTTGCAGCTCTTTGGGGCTGGCACAAATGATTGTATTTTCCCTCAGCCCTTTAAAACTTTTAAGCCAGTTTACCAGAGAGCAAATGTTTCTGCTGCATTCCCATATATTCCCGGCAAGGCTGATGTCATTGAGGGATATCCAAGAATCCAAAATTTCTTGACCAATAAATGTGAGCTTGTTTGAATCCAGGTTGAGGCGCTGTAAATTGGGCACACACTGAAAAACACTAGGTCCACTGAAAGCCTCTATTTCATTGCCAGATAAATCAAGTCTTTGTAATGAGCTCCAGGTCCAGGACATAGTTTGTCCTATCACACTGATTTTATTCCACTGTAAATAAAGATTTTGAAGGCTGACTAGCCTTGGAAAAAGTGCCAGGTTGAGCTTAGAAAATTGATTGTGCTCCAGATGAAGCTCTTTCAGTCTGATCATGCCTGCAAATACATTCCTTGCTAAACTTCGGATGCGATTATAACCCAGGTCCAACAGTTCAAGGTTCCTACAGTCTTGAAATATTCGAACAGGGATGGTTCTTAGGGAATTGGACCGCAAATGTAAACTCAGCAGCTTCCTTAAGCCCCTGAACTGTTCAGATCCCAGAGACTGCAGCTGATTGTATGACAGATCCAAATTCCGGAGATTTGTCACAGGTCTGAAGGTATTATTAAGAAAATAGGAGATTCTGTTGGAACTCAAGATCAACTCTTTTAGTCTGCGTATTCCACTGAAAGCATTTTCGTCAATATTGCTGATGTGGTTATGGTCTAAATAGAGCCAGGTGAGTTGATTAAGACCTTTAAATTGATTGTATTTTAGTTTTTGGAGGCTGTTATATCGAAGGGACAAACCTAAACAACCAGCAGATATACTTGAGGGAATCTCCTGCAATTTCTGAGATTCACAATATACCATTTTGCCTTCACACCTACAGCCCTTAGGGCATCCTCGTTCAGCAGAAGAAAGCATTGTCAGTAATACAGTAGGGGCTATTACCAGAGCTACAGCTGATCCGCTCAGTAGCCTAATTACATTGAAACCTGGAAATAAAAACAACTTAGAAAAGTTATCCCCCCACACATCAGTCATTTCTTTCAATCATGCTAAAATTTTTTATTTCAACAATCATTTAAAAATCCCTAGCTCGACTCAACTACTTTTCACATTGTTTTCTTTACTCAGGTTTTGTTTTTTTTTTTTTTAAAGAATACCTTTATATAAATACTGAAAAACAGTTGGGCAAAAGGTGTAATCCCTAAGCAATTTAACTGTAATAGCAAATCACATCAAGGTAAGTCTATGGAGTAATTAAAGCACAGGCTATGCAGTGGCTATGAAGTATACATTAATAAAATAACATGAAAAACATACCCATCCTTTGTGTTGTTCAAAGGTCGTCCTTAGGTCTTTTGTTTTTTGCTTAGTGTGCCACAAGCATGGCAGCCCCTGTCAGCTGCACTGTAGTGAGTCAGGGCTCGCTGACACCCAGGAAGAAAAATTGGACCCCTTGGGAGATGGACCGATTTTGGAACATTATTCTTTGCCAGCCACGCAGAACACTCCAAGAATAAATCAATCCCAACACAGCATTCGCAGCAAAATGTCAAAGTCTTCCTAGGTAATAGGATCTTCATGGATGTTATGTTTTTGCATCTTTATAGTTAGGAACCTGGCTTTTAAATTTTCTCTTTATAGGAAAGCATGTTAGATTCCTCCAAGCACCATTTAGCTATCTGAATTCACACATCTGTATTCCATAGCACAGCAGTTCCCTTACTTAGTACCCGATCCAGCTAGGAAGCTGCTTTGTAGCATAGAAGGTAGAATAAGCCCGTACAATGAACAAGCTCTGCTCACTTCTGCATACTGTCATTCTGAAAGCTCCGTCCGACTGTTGCTTTGGTCTCGGTGAACGCAGTCTTATGTAAAGCTGCCCCCAGTGGTGAAGAATATTATGGGCATGTGCAGAAATGTCTTCCTTTTATCTTGCAAATGAGAAAGCTCTGCTGGGAAAAAAGTGATTGTTCTGAGTGACTAATAGAAGCGGAATGGCCAGCTTCGATGTAAACTAGTGAGGTGTGCTGAAAGATCCAAATCCTCTTAGTCCCTTGCCGCTTGTGAAAGCTGCATCCTTGAACTTAATAGCTCAGCATGTGCTACTAAGACTTCTGTCTGAAAGGCTGATGTGACATTTGTAGGACAGAGATACAAATTTTTGGTCCTAATGGTTGTTGTTTTGTGGGTGTTTTTTTTTCCTCACTGCATTATACATGTGTTCACATGACCTTTTTGCAATAACTCACTATTTTTAGTGAAATATCAACCCCCCTCAGTGTGTCTCAGATGAAGCGTTTCAGTGGGGACACTATATTTTACAACATGAAAAATGTTTTGGATCTGACATTTTGCCTTTTTGCTTTTTTCTTCTCTGTTAAAAGGCACAGTGCCAGGAGGTTAGCGGAGAGTATTGTACTCATTTATTTCCCAACTTGCTGTCACTTCGTTTTACAACGCTAACACTTCAAACACAGGCTTCCGTAACCCTTGCAATATGGGGACTAAGCAGCTCGGTGTAGTACCTTAATCAGGTGAATTGTTTTTACTGTAACTTATGACACGGGCAGGATTTTATGGGAAGGTACAATATGCCGAATTTTTTCAGATATGTGACTCAGAGCAGTTCTTATGTATCATATAAAGAGCCTTCTTCTCTTTCCTTACTCTTCTCTGCTTTTCTGCATGCTTTAGAGAAAGGACACATCCTCGTATCTGGGCAGAGCAAAGGAAAGGTGGCATTACAGCAAATGCACCGTGCTGGCAGTCTTCCTTCACCAAGAAATATCAGATCAGAGATGGTGGTGGGAAGTGTAAAATCATGACTCTTTGTCGTGCAAGAATAGGCTGGAGCCTGAAGAGAAGTGTGCTGCTCGTTTAAAGAGGAGTACAGATTACAGTCTCTCAAATGCAACCAGACAGCTCTGAGAACTGCTTTCCCTTTCTGAGGCAGAACCCTTACCCCTTGGAATAATGTGCTTTGACTATTCCCTTATTATTCACTGCTGTGAGCGTAGAAGAACTTAAAATGAGGTGAAACCTGAAATTTTCCATGCATTAAAATGCCAACATGGGCTAGTACTTACTCTGTGAATGACTTCAGGCTTACAGTAATCCCACTAGCATTAACACACCTATCTGTAGTGACTAAATTAGGAGCACAGTCATCCCTGGCTAACACCTGTGAACATCTTTCATGTCAGGAGTCAGAAATGCATACCTGCATCAAAGCATAGTCTGTGAAAATTCTCCCCTTTGGGGAAGATTTGTGGAGAGGGAGAGGGTTAATTCCTCCATTAATCTCTGTCGCTGTCACCATCTCCCATTCTCTACTACAGCTTGTTTCTGGCTCTTAAATCTGATCTGTAGGGTTGAGGAGCCAGCGACAAGCGGCAGACTGCACTGAGAACTGTGATAGTCTGGGGAGCTGTTCTGCTGACAAGAGTGTCACGTGCCAGTCCTGGTGTGCCAGTTAAAGGTTTTCCCTCACTGCCTTGGGGTCTCTCTGTACTTGATGGAGCAGGACTGGCAGCTTCAGAGGACAATTCAGACCTTGGGTAAGCCACTTTGCCTCTTGGAACTGCCACTCTTCCTCTGTTGACAGTAGAGAATGCCTGTGACAAGTAAACTCTTTATTGAAATGACTCAGGTTCCTAAACTTTGAAGGCATGAAATTAGGTCTGAATCTTCACCTAGTCCAAACACAGCATGTAAAGCTTCAGATAACGTCCAAATTCCTTCTCCTGAAGAGTTGGTGCTACTTAGTATACCAGCTCAGTCTGAACCTTCTCCCCAAACTTCGCCTGTTCCCTGGCTTTTCCTCTTCTGTCTTCTCTCCCTCCGCCATCTTCATTGTGGAGTTACCAAGTAACTTCTCTGCCACCATGAGTCAGCAGAGCTTCAGTAGCTTTTCCAGGGTTTTAGTAATTGCCCATATACTGGACAAATAAGAGGGAACAGCCACTCTTTTACCATGAGTTATTTTCATTTTTCTGAAAGGGGTGAGACATCAAGAGATGAACAGAGAGAGCATCAAATCTATGTTAATGGATTGCCAAATTCAATTTTCTTTACTGAGATCCTTTTTGAATTACACAAGCAGGAAAAGTGCCAGTGTCTGATAAACAGTTTTTTAAAATTACATTTCTGTATCTTCATACAGCTGAATGCTTTCTTTTTAAATTGTGGAAATAAAGCTGCTCCCAGTATGAAACATTTCATACAGAATTTCAGACCAATCTGGCCATATTATAAACTATGAAAAATAGAGAATTAAGTTAAAGCTGCATTTTGGATAAGATACCTTTTGTAAGTGGTTTAACCTTTGCCTCATATCAACTACACCTTATGTATCAATGCAACCATGTTGCATTACTATTTAACTCATGTAACCAGGAAAAAAGAACTCGAGGTTAACTGGTTAACTTCTATTATGGATAAGCTAGTTTTCATTACGACTAATACCATAACTCGTGGGTGCCTAAAGTCCAGGAGTTTGTTGCAGGCTTGGTGTGCATTTAACTTGTACTCCACGTGAGTCCGTGTGGATTCATTCTGCAAGATAGCTGCTGTGGTAGCAGGGCATTTTAAGTTGACCTCTCTGTGCATTTGCTGGGCAGCCCTGCCTCCTGTCCTGGAACAGCAGCTCCCAGTCTGGAGCAGGAGGTAAGGACTGCAAGTAACAGAAGTCTCAATGACTTCACGCTGACTAAATATCAGTGCTCAGAAACAATGTTATTCCTTCTCTTTTGCTTATGAAGACAGCATTTTATGCAATTCTGCAAAGACAGATTCTCTTAAAAGAAGTATTTCATTTATTTGTGTACTCTTACACACATTCTGGGTTTTGGGATTTCAGCCTTAGACAGAAATTGAGAAGCCAAAGAACCTGGGAAGGTTATTAGTTTCAAGTTGTATGCCTCCATGATCTTTCAGATTTGTTTTTCTGGGCTTTTTCTGAGGGGAAAATGGCTTATGTCAGAAAATACATTGACAAATATGTTGCTAAATATGTCTTAACATTCATACAGATGAAAAGTGATGTGTTGGGCAGAGCCTGTGATGAACACATTGTTTTCTTCATCAGCATGACAGGTAAATTCAAAGTTGTTTGGAAGTGATGTGCTGTGCTATCTCAAGGTAGTGATGGCCCAGATTTTTCTCATGGTACTAAACTTTCGATGGGTTTCCTACTTGGAAGTTGTTCTAGATGGATTTCAGTAGCATCTGATTTTGCAGTAATTTGCTTCAGTTTAATTTCATGTTTGATTTTTGTTTTGCTTATGTAGTTAAATTCTAACCTGTTTTCGCTTTCAACTTGTTCTGGCTGAGATCTTTGCACCTAGCTGCTGAACCTTCCTTATGGAATGCTTAACATGAACTGCAGCCAGGGTAGTAAAGGGGGAATCAAAAGATGACAATCACTGTGAAAGCCCGTTCCTTCAGAGAGCTGGTTTGGAATTAAAACATTTTGCAGAGGAAAGAGGAAACAGCAAATCTTTCATTTTTCAGGGTTACAAAAAGGCACATGTAATGACCAGGTACCCATGTCTGTAAAGTAATTTGAAAAGGGGAGAGGACACAATTATCAGGCTCCAGCAGAATGGGGATGAGGGGTGCAGGAAAGAGATGTAAACTTCCCGAGGCATAGAGGACCAGCAGTTACCAGGTACTAGTGGGATTCCACTACTAATAAAATGTAGTACAGCAGCCTTCCTCAGGATATTTCATACTTGCTCTTCAAAATGTAGTTCTTGTTTAATGATGTTGTTCCAAAAAAAGAAATAATTCTAAAAATAGTTCCCATTTCTGTTACTCCTATAAGAAATCCACTTGCAAAAGCAGTATGATCCTTTCTAGCCACAGTGCATTATGTTCTTAATGCACAAATGTCAGAATTTAGACTTCTGGATACAGCATTTTTCTGTTCACAGATAGGGCTCCTGGGTCTAGGAGTGCCTTTATGTGTGTAATTGCGTGTCCCTTTGGGGAGCTGTAGTTAACGAGTGCTGCACTGTGTTCTTTTTGGGTTTATGAAGTGACAATATATGTCTTTCCCTGGACTTTATTTCACTATAAAGAAACTAGGAGTCAGCTGGGTTCGCAATAGTAGCTTGTTCTAAATGGTACTGTAGTGTGCTATCACTGTATCATTAAGAGAAGATAAGTCTAATAAAATGTGTTTGCCATTTCTGAGCCAGTGATTAAATGAACCTGCTGTTCCATGAGGATCAGATTAGAGCTAGGGGGGTATAACTCCCGGTGTAAATATCAAAGCGTGGGAAGACAGAGGGAAACTCAGGATGCAGGATTTGCCAAAGGCAGATGTAAGGAAAGGGAAGTGTGGGAAAGCTGGGTTCAGGGAACATGCAGGCAAGGGAAATCGAGGCAACAGAAAATGCTCTGAAAAACAGGGAAAGAGGACTGAGAGTACGGAGGGTCTTATCCCAGCAGTTTGTCAGTAAGGACCTAAAGGACTATGGTGGTAAGTGATAGATGAGGGAGGTGGATAAAAGAAATTATCCCCTTGCTCTCCTGCTCGGAACAATTAGCTTTGCAAGGCCTCCCCTGGCCACTGTGAGGGTGAAAGGGTCCCATGTTACAAATTCATGTGGTAAAGCTGAAGGAACATCTGAAGCTGAATAGGAGCCACGCCCCCTTTCTAGGAGTCAGTAACCTCCCTAACATCTGACTGCCTGTAGAGGACATCAGGGACACATCTGTCAGTTTGTGTATACCCAGAGATTCTCCTCGGTGCTGTGGTTCACGGGGCAGCACAGGCTATCGCTTTCCTCATGCACAGTTGCACACTGTTGAATAATAAGCTTTTGCAGCTGTACAGTTTTGTTTAAATCTGTGCATTGTGGATGGGTCACAGGGGCTCTAAGCTGTCCCAGGGTAGATAATGCTGCGTTCAAGCCTACAACCTTTGTTCCATCCAGTGGCTAGATTTTCTGAATCCTGTCATAACTCCTGTGTCCTTAATGAGGCATTGGACACTCAACTGTTCCTCAATTGACTTTTTGTCCTATGATTTTGATGCTGTTTGAAGGCAAGCAGCCCATGCTTCAGTCTCATCCTCTGGAGACATGACTACATAAGATGCAAAGCTATTATTTCACTTGGTCTCCAAAACTGATAGGTGCCACTTCTGTTTCAGTGGATCTAGTGCTGATTCATTCAGGCTTGTCCTCCAGCATCTTGATGAAAGGGGAGTATGAGTAGATGCAGCAGAAGGCAAAGCATCATCGCTGAAGGAAAATAAATTAATTACATCTTACATGTAGTGCTAGCTTCAACCTGCAGAGCATGAATGATACATGCCGGAAGTGCCCTGGCGTTGCTTAGGTGAAAAATGAAAGGCAGTCTTGGTGGCCTCTGCTTGTGCTTCTGTCTGTAGTCTCTGTGAAGATGCCAGGGAGATTAGGTTAAAATAAACCCAGGCTTGTTGCAAATTCTTCCCACTCTTTCATTGGCCAGGTTGCTGTTATTAGAAGAGTGCCTATTGTCTTGGTGTTGAGGCAGCATGTATAGGGTTTTTGTAGCCTAAAGTATTCAGAAACCCTTAGGTGTTACTATGAAGTTGAAGTGCTGGGGCCTGAGGCATGGGCCCTGAATTAAAGTTGACCTATGGATAAATCGCAGCTTAACAGTATGTTTTGTTTCCCCCACTGGCTTCAGGTTCCAGAGGCAGAACCTGGCCCACCTCTGTCTTTGTGGCCCTGCCCTCTCCCAGGTGGTCATAGTTGGGGTAGTGGGTGAGGCCAGGGCTGTATCAACCAGGAGCTGATTAGTCTTTGTGTGGTTTCCGTTGGGGCTGGTTGCATCTTGCTGAGCTCTCTCAGTGGTGTCCTTCCATGTGGAGGGCCACTGAGGAGCCATCTCTCTCTGTTGTGTCCAGCAGGTGATGCTGGCACCACAGTGGGCAGTGGAGGAGCTGGACCCACAGGGACCTATGGCAGGACTGTCTGAAAGAAGACTTGTGAGGGGCTGTTGCTGAGTTCAGCATTGGCCTGTGTGATCAGGCAGCTGACGGCAGCATAAAATGATGATGGCTGAACCAGCACAACAGAAGTATGCTTGCCTGTAAGGTATGATTTGCTCTTCTAGGGGTATCTGACTTCCACCTTGCTGTAAGAACTCTACTTATGAATCAGTGACAGACCATTACAGATGGTAAAGGTAATGAACTTACTTCCTGGAGAGCTAGATGAACATGGAGCTCTAGAACAATTTTGTTCATGGAGAACTCTATAATGGCTGGGACATCAGGCCAGGAAGCACTGTGTAACTGAAGGAAAAAATAAGAATCCTGATAGTGTCTAGTTCTGGCCAGAGTGAAAGGAGGGAACTCTGAGAATATCTCATCTTATTGGTAGGAACAGCAACGGTAACATTTGACTAAGGACTATTGAGCTGGTGGTAGTGTCAGTAATATGGCGATTTTGACAATGTTTTATTTTCCACCTAACCCTAGACCTTTTCAGTCTTTGATGTTGATGTGTAGTTAAAAACCTCAGGACTAGTCTTTCTTCCTCAGGTGTTCCCTCTGCCTTCAGGCCTTTACCTATAGCTTCCCCTTCTTAACTCCTACCCTCTGTATAGTGCTCTGAGGAAAGAGTATTTGTCTGTTGTTCAGCATAGAGTATATATATACAATGCATGTTTGCAGACATTCTTAGGAATTTCAGACGTGTTCCCTTTTGTGCACTTAACTAGTTACTCCTTGGTTCTCCAAAGGAAACTGTCTTGATATTTTGCTATATGCTGAAGCCATAGAGTTAGTTACTCTGCCAGGTCAGTGTGGGAATATCTGTTGGCTGCTGTGGTTCCTTCCACTGGCAAGAACTTTGTATTATAGGAAAACCACAGCGCTCACATCATATCAAAAGTCATTAAAAATCTTACTCCTTGCTTTCCAAACTTCAGCCTTTACACTAATGTTCTTCGGGTCTCAACATCTGCAATTAGGAGAGAGGGATAGTGGCATTTAATTATCCTATAAATTGATCAGCACAGTAGATGACTTCACTTTTTGTTTGACAGTAGTTATTTTCAACCATATGTCTTTTCGATCAGCTAAAGCCATCTATTCGTTTTGGACTTGTAACATGAGTTATTCTGTATCTGTTGTCATTTTTATTATTTGGTGGGGGTATCACTTTTTTAAGGCTTTTTTTTTTTCAGCTAGAATGAACAAATAGCAAAATTCCATGTGAGCACAACATAGTTGTCCAATATAGGAAAACAGGCTTCTTTGTAAAATGCAAAATTGTCTTAAATCTTCGGTTAACAAGCCTGTCAACTTCTGTTCACCGTAGGACCTTTTTTTGATCTTATAATAGTACTGTTTTAAAAATCTGCTGAATATTACCTTTAATTTTTCATATAAAAATTATGATGGGTGGCTGACAGCTTTTGGCAGGAAAGGAGAGATATGTGTACATGGCCTCTCTTAAGATCAGACCTAGATTAGTAGATAAGACATTTATTCTTGCACTTCCCAATCTTACTGCTCTTCAGTGTAAACAGGCATGCAGGTGCAAGCAATGAAAGAGTGCAAAATAGCTTGATTTCATTTGACCTGTTGAAATACTCCAAAATAATTTCCAGTTTCTCCTTTCACTAGCTTGGGCGGGACAACCTCTCCAGATAAAAAAGCATTCTAGGTCACCTCTATTAGGACTCATGCTTGGACTTGGGTGTGGTATTCTGAGATGGGGATTTCAAATCCGAAGACAGTCAGAGTGTTACCATATAGCGTTAGTAACATTTTGAAGAAAAAACATGACAGTTGAGTAGATTTGCAACTGAAAGAAAAACATGAACAAAGTTAAGAAGCATATAATTGTGTTCATTCACACTGTGACTAGCATAAAAATGATTTATTCCAAATGGTTACAGTTGCATGCTTAGTCACTTCCTTCCTTGGCTTCAGCTTAATTCTGTTTTCTGGCATTTTCCTGGGAAAAAAAATGTTTGTTCTCTTTTTCATCAAAAGTTTTATGTTTTTTTAGCTTTTAATAATTCAGGAAAGTCTTTTATGATTAATCAAGCTACAACAGTTTTTTAGATAGTACAGCTTTTTAGCTAGTATTCCTGAGAAAGCTCAGAATCCTGATTACACTGACAGTCTTGGTCAGTTAGCCTGTAATCTGCTTCTACTTAGTCACAGAGATCACTTGTCTGTGCCCAGTAATGGCTGTGGTGGTTTAGCCCCTGCCGGGACCAGGCACCACGTGGCCGCTGCCCACCCGCCCTCGGACAGAAATGGCAGGAGACAGATACAAGCCCTGTGGGTTGAGAGAAGGAGAATTTACTACAGCAATGCAAAAGCAACAGTCTGAGCAACAACAACAGTGATAACAGTGTACAAAACAAGACATATAAAGCGTACAGACCAAGAGTGCAGAGACTGGCTTGAGACAAACAGAGGTAAAGTGTAGAGGTAAAGCCTTGGCCAGCTTTCTCGCTCAGCAATATCCAAAGCCAGCGGGATGGCTTTCACCTCTGCAAAGTGGCTGAATTGTCCCTGTCCCTCAGTAGCTTCGTTGACTCGTCATGTGCCCGCGCCTTGGGTCACGGGGCATCAT
The DNA here is from genome assembly GCA_013400335.1 of Eurystomus gularis. NCBI lineage: Eukaryota > Metazoa > Chordata > Aves > Coraciiformes > Coraciidae > Eurystomus > Eurystomus gularis. The sequence goes on along the minus strand of VZZY01006850.1, from coordinate 39,906 downwards.
GTCAGCACAGTATCCAGTAGCCCGGCTGTGGCTCGGCTCTGCTTGGCTCTCCCAGCTCCTGGTGAAAATTTACCCTATCCTGGCCAAACCAGGACAATGGTGAACCAGAATTTTCTGTTTAAAAAAAAAAATACAGTAGGTGGATTGTTGCAGTTACGTTTGCCATTCTTCTTATTCTTTTCCCATTGGTGTATCTGGCAAATAGCGATCTGGAGAAACTGTAAGTGATTTAACTGACGTATTAGTTCATCTTTTCAGGCCATGTTTGCCTGAGAAAATTGTCTTAAATTAAATGTGATTAAATAGAAAACAAACATAAAACCAAACCCCGGCATATTTAAGTGATTTACAAAAGTGCAACAAACTCCCATATAATTCATTTCAGAACAAAAATCTTGGTTACTGCAGAGTTATTTTGGTTCCTGTGACAGTATACTGTTTATGAAAACTACGTGTCTTTTATCCAGCGGACAGGACAGCAAACAAATGACAAAACCAACTCGAAGAGACTCAAATATTATACATGGCATTTGCATACTGCATCACAGGGTAAAACAATAAATATCTGCAAAATGTCGAGTTCTGATTGACCAAAATGTTGAAGAGTGCTGCAGGCACAGGGAGGAAGAGAGGAAGCTGACATGCAGACAAGAATTGGATTTTCCCCCCCTCTTTCTCTTTTTTACATCAATAGTAGGATAGGCATGTTGCAGCTTTTGCATTTTGTAAATCCTTCTGTCCAGGATTCGGTATCTCCTAAGTAGGTAAGAAGCTTAAAAACACCTTTCTCTCTTACAGCTTAGTTGCATACAGAAAAAGTTAGAAAGCAAGAAATGCTGCCAGTTGATAACCAAGCAGAGACTCTGGTCAACCCACATATTGGAGACACAGGAGAGCTGAACCTGAGTGAGTCAACAGCTTCATTTCTCTGTCCCTAAATGGTAAAAGGAAGTGGGGGAAAATAGTAAGGACTTATAAATATGAAGTCCTTTTCAAACCCAAACATTTTGCCTCCAGATGAGCAGGGAGCAGGTGCATTTCCGTCCACTTACTCTGAAAGGTACCTCTTTTTGTCATAGATACATGACAGAAAAGTCTGTCTGTGTAACGGGGAAATCATGTGGCTTGCGGGTTGAATCTGCATATGTTTGTGTTGTCATTTATTTGTCTTTTGGACAAATTGACTGGTATGAAATCCAGAGCATAAATAGACATCTATCAATATAATTAACACAACAAAAATCCTTCCTGTGGGGATTTCTGCTGCTGTGTGTTGAGCAGTTTCCCGTGTTCCTTTCTAAGACTGTAAGCTCCGAGGAATGTACTTTATTCTATCAATGTAAGACTAAAAAGGACCCTAATCTTAAGATAGCTACATAGAAATCTAACACACAGACCAATCATAGAGTAATGTAAAAATGTTGTTTAGTTTGAAATTAATAGGAAAAGTAGATAAGGATTTTTCAGGAGAAGCTAAATGTACCTTTGGTTTTGGCTTTTTTTTTTTTTACTTGGTCGAATTGCATTGTTTCAGCTGTATAGTTTAGTTTATACTATGGTGATTGAATGCACAACACAGTCTTTGTGGGATTCCTTCTAAGGTGATGTGCCTTGGTGCTGTTTGCATGTATGAAGAATTCACACAGGGTAGTAAAAGCTAAAAAACATAAAAGTCTCATGTTTCAATGTAAAAGCCAGAAAATAACTGATGGGTGTTGGGAAAAGGGAAAAAAAAAGGTACTTTATGGCCATGTTACTGGATAAGAGCTGTCTCTTATGAAGATCTTTGCGGTTTCCTTTAAAATACCTAGTGCTTGCCACTCTGAGACAGAAAGCTGGAAGAGATCCAGTGCTCTTATCTAACATAACAATTTCAATGTTCTTCTCTGTGCGATTTAAAGTCAAGTGGAAATATGCTGTTAGAATAGAGATATCTTTAAACGGATAAAAAAGTCTTGGAGTTGTATCAACGCCACTGCATGAGAGAATCTCCAAAAAGAAAACTATAAATGTTCTTGAATATATTTGCTCCTTACATAAATAACATGGTATCTGGAATTCTGTGTGAGATACTTACTGATCAAAAGTTTAACATTTTAGAGAAGTTGATAATTCATAAGTTCACGTAAAGACCGGGGCTTAACATTCCGCCCTTTTGTACGCACAGAAACGTGAGAGGAACATTTGCACTTTGCAAAGCTCCTTGATTTTGATAAAACGAAGTTTTATCCAAAGCCAGATTTAGAAAAGGTTTCCAGTAACAGTTACTACTCTGGCTGTTTGTGTCTGTGCACAAAGTCCAAATCCGCTTGTAGACGGTTATTGTACCTTTTGTGAGAACTGGAAGCCTGCTTCTGTCATTACCCATTACTGACACGGTGGGAATTAGCATAGTACTGATAAACATCCAACTTGGATCTCCTACTGAAAAAAGGTTGCTGTAAATTAGATCAGGGACACTGAGAAAGAGATAATTCCTTCTCTTTGTAGCACAGTTTCTTACAGTCAAATGTCTTAACTGATGACAATATTAATTCTCATATAATGAAAGTGGTTCGTTCGCAGAATTTCACAATGGGAGAAGATTCTCCACTGGTGTACACTTCTCTCTCTTTGAATATTTAATCCCATATCCTATCATAAACTAATACAAGAAGTTGCATCCAAAAGATTAAGGAAGAGAGTTGCTGATCCTTTTAAGTCTGGCAAAATTAGCCTCTTAAATGTTCAGTGTATAATTTAATAGATATGCCAGTGACCTTTCTTGTGTTGCTGGCTTTTTTCACAGCTACTGGAAGTGCTTAATGACTATTTTATGTCCTTTTATTTTAAAGTGTTTATCTAGTACATTTGTATTCTTTGCTTATGTGGCCACTTACCTGGTATTTTCTACTTTAGGCCACCTGCAGCAAAAATTATGAAATCCTGTATGTCCCACTGTGCCTAGAATATATTTAAAATGAGTAAATGCTTCCAGTGCTTTACAAGTTTGCAGCCTCTGCCACCCTTTGCTAGTATTTGTCTTTTGCCTTCTGCACAATTGGCTCAGTACTGTTATGCTGCTTCCTCGTGAGAGCCTGGCTGCGAGTGTCATGGGTGCCAGCAGTGGCTTTTTTTATACTTTCCACTGTTTAATGCAATAAGCAGTCAGCAGCAGCAAAGGAATCTGCTTTATTTCGGTTTCCATTCTTTCTATTGATGCTGTGCAAGGTAGAAACCACATATGAAACCATTTAGGAAATCATCAGGGAGTTTCTCATGTTTTCAAACAGAAAAGAATTTAAGAATGATGGAGAGTTTTACTCGTCATTATATGGAGCGATACACAATTTAAATGCTTTCTAGGAGAGCTAGTGAATAGGCGTATCAGTGAATCAGATGTGAATGTGCACGTCAGAACAAGAGTATCCCTCAGCAGGTATTTTTGATATGTCTGTCAGAGTCATTATTAGGAACTTGGTGATGAGTTTCATGATCTAACATAATTACTGGGAGTATGTTTTGCTGATTTCTGTTCCCCGTGGAATTACGATGATGTCTGTCTCTCTTTGTGCTCTACATGATTAGAACAAGGGTCAGAAGTAAATATTTTGTATAGTTACTGTTTAGATAGTTTTACTCCTGATATTCAAGGTGAATCATCTGTCATATTTTATACTAAGATTCCATTTATGTAATTTTAATTTAAGCATTAGTAACTTATGGAACTTGTATGTGTTAGACACGGCTTGTGTGGGCTGTAGGTGCTGTTTTTAGAAGACTGATAAGATAAAAAGTGGAAATACTCTGTTGTCTTGGAGCCTAAGACAATCTATAGGAGGTGTTGCTGGTTTTGAAACAAAATGGATAAATGGGAACTGACCATAAAGTGCTGCTGCCTCTCCTGAATTTTGTCATTACCTTTATTTAATGGAAGACATTTTGGCATTCATCAGTCAGCTGTCCTGGCCTCCCATTGTCTTTACTTCCCCAAGAAAGGGTATTATTTAATATGAAGAAAACACAGTATGAATCTATCTGTTAAAATGGAGACTGCCCTCATAAGTCAAGAGCCATGTGAACACCATAGAGTTAAAATGTGCTTGGCTCTGGAGAGGTACATACCATTTAGTCTACACATCCTGGCATGAAAGATGATGTTCTGTTATAAGCAGCTGTCCCTTGTACTGTTAAATGTCTTCATTTAGGGTTAGGAAGCCATACTGTAACACTGTGTCTTCGATTTGCATCTTAATTAACTTTTAACTGAAGTAGATAACTTATTTGACATTCTGAAGGGGAGCTTTTTTGTCTGGTTATTCAGGATTAGTATCCCATTGGGAAAGAGACTGAGACAATCAGATTCTCACCACCTTGTGAAAAGTCCCTCAGGTACTGGTTAGAAGTCTTATTTGCAAGGTTCATTTCTGCTAAGTAGTATGAGAAGATAGGATGTCATGTTTCACTGTTCTCAGCTCCTTCTTAGATCTACAGTTAAAGGTCAGTGTAAGTCGCTACACCGAAGTGAGTCGTTTCTGTGAGTTTGTGTGTGTATTGAAGTGTACTGGTACCAGTTGGTAAGGTATCAGTGTTCATCACAGTTCAGGTTCATCACAGCCTGGTGACAGTGGCATTCTTTGGTGATTTGAGGTGTTTCCTTTCTCACTGCTACTTCCTTTAATCAACATACAAATCAAAGTCAAATCACTAAGTGATTCAACACAAAGAAGTAAGTAAACATCCATTTGATATTTATGTGTAGGAATTGTGCTATAGGAGACAAAGGATGCGTTTTGATTTTTCTGAAGACTGTTGCAAAATGTTATTGCTCTGGAAAAAGATTACAAGGGAAATGCGATAATCCTTTTATCAGGGTATTTGTCATTCCCATTTAATCATAGCTGAAACAAGTCTGAATGTTTCTGAAGACAGTCAGTATATCTGTGCTCACAGCATTTCCTCAATGGGTTCAAACACTGTATAGACAAACAGTTTTCTGTGACTTTAAATTTTGCTGCTATTCCTGAGCTGTTCAGAAGTGCAAAGCTCCTGTGCACACAGCTGAGAAGGAACTTGAAGTAATTGTAGAAACATGCATCATGGTTCAAAAAATTAACATTGTCTTGTTTCAGTTGAGCCAAACAGGGATTATTGCATAAACCAAAGCATTATGTTTACTGCCATATTTATAATGACTTTATCTCAATTATTGTTGCCCATTTGATAGGATATTTAATAAGAAATTCAGAAGAGGTTGTTAAGGAATTTTCTATTTTTGATGTCTAATTTTTCACCTCTTGAGTTTAACAGGTCAGATTTTTAAAAAGCCCACGCTATTATAATGAATTCCAGGTTACTAAAAAGGTTGTTCTTAGGCGTTCTTGAAGTCTTTTTGGGATCCACTTTTTGTGCGAGAAATGCAAATGACAATAAAAATATACTTGGAGCTCAGAAGTAAATACTGCAGCTGGATGAAAGGGTATGAATTTATTGATTCAAACAGTTTCTAACCATGAAGAACTTTGCAATTCTCATTTTGTCCATTAAAAGCAAACAAACCCACCTGATTTTCTAGTTGGCTGCTGACAATGCAGGTTTCCCTCTCATGAGGTGAAAGTATGTTATCAACTTCCTTTCCCTAAGACGGTATCTGATTTTGCTGTTCAGATGGTCACCGTTGTACGTCAGCCTGCCTTACTGTTACTGCCTTTAAACTGGGAACAGCTCATCTAGAGCTATAATATCACTTTTTTTCACCTCCCTCTCTCTGGACAGGCAATACATTTCACTAATTTAAAATTATTAGAATTTCTCTGCATATGTAATTCTCTTTCTCAAAATTCTGAAATCTCTCCTCTCTAAAGTCTTGAAAATCCTTATAACAAATAAAGGAAAGATACTTAATCATTAACAGCAACCATGTGTTTCCAGTCCTTACATTTTTAGCCTTGTAAAGGTTTGGGGTTTCTCCTCCTCCTACTTTAAACTTTCCACGTTTGAAGACAGTAGTCAGTAATGTAGCAGTTCTTCAGTGGTCTCATCAATGGCTGAATAAATGAGGGAGTCACTGAATTTGAAACAGATTTATTTTTTTTTCCTGACATCAGGACTTTGTGCTGTCCCAGAGGTCTGTTGCAGGGTCTCTGCATTGTCTCCTCTCTGAGGCTGAGGTGATGTCTTACCTGTCATCATGGACTTGTGCAAATGAGCTAGAGAGTCTCAAAACCAACATTTGTTACTGTCAAAAGAGTAAATCAACAAGAATACAAGTGAAATGAGTGGGTTATCACCAAGGAACACTTCTCTCTGAAGAACTATTGCATTCCTCTCATTTATTTATATTTTCTTCCCTATCTGGCTTTTTTAGTTTGGTCTTTTCACCCAGAGAAGCACCAGCTGTGACCCTCTTCATATGCTTTTGGACTACTTAGTTGGTACTGTGTGTTCATCTAGAATGTTTTTTTCTAGGAGCTGATGTTTTAGTAAATTGACATGACATTTTGTATGTATTAGAAATCAGCAGGGAAAGTTACCCCTACCCTTTAACAGTTTTCAAGTTTTTTTTTTTTTAATTATTATTTTTGTTTTGTTGGTTTCTTTTTTAAAGGTCACAAACTGTATTGAAAATCAAGGTTACAGAGTTTATTTAATGAGGTGTTGATTTTCAAAATGAGGACAAAATTGTTTCAGCTTATTTGAGGTACTTCGTGATGTTAATTTGGAAGAATTTCATTGAATTTAAATATATATGAATGTAGAGTAATAGGAATTTTATTAATCATTTTCTTAGAGTTGGCCTGGTTTGGTTTTGGATTCTTGTAAAAAGAGTCAGAACTTTCAATGCATTTTATCAATAAAAAATACAGACGGATGTTTTCCCAGAAGTAATTTCAGATTAAGTTAATCAGCATTTTAATACAAATATAATTCATTAAATAGTTAATCTAATTTATTGATATCGTACATATGTATGTACAACTATGAGTATTTAGATAAAACTGATCTAAAAAAGGGTCAGTAAATAGAGGCCAACATGAAAACTAGTTTTCATAGGTACCATTACAGTCTATGCAAATTTTGTAGGTGGGCTGTTGGCTCTGGCAATTTAAATAGATTAATGTCTTTAGAGGTTGACTTCCAGAAATTGTTTAGGTGTGTCTATAATTAACTGTAATTTATCGTAGTTATTGTAATGTATTGTTTATCTTGGGCCAGAAAGTTGGAAAGTTGAATGTTTGGTTGTTTGGTTTTTTTTCCAGTCCTTTTTCAAATTAGCTGTTCCCTTTATACATAATGAAAATTTACAAGACACATTATTGAAACTATAGGGACTGGGAAGAAAGTTAAGAATCTGTTTCCTCAGAGTAGAACCGCGTCTGTAGGTGTGCTTCGGCTGAAGTCTGTATTAGTGTGCGAGGTGGGCAGATGAAACCGTTCTGCCAATAGCTATGCTTAGGAGGAAGGGGAAATGTTGGAGGCAAAGATTATCTTGTTAACTCCAGTTTCCCTGGAGTACGCAGCAAGAATCAAGTAGCAGTTGAGTTAAGCCCTGTCCATACTGTTTCAAGACTTCCATCTGATCCACAGCCCAAACCCCATATTCTGTTAGTTTTTTCTGGGTACTACAGTCTCCGGATCTGATGAGATTAGATCATTTAAATTATTCTGTGGCTCAGTTTCTGTGATGTTTTTCCCTACAGTGCATACACAAGCCTCCACAAAGCAACAACCATTACCACTTGAACAATGTGGTCTGATTTCTGACCGGTTTTGGATATCTGTCTTTTTTTGTGTGTGTGAGATGATAACATGTGGTTGTCTTTTATCCAAATACAGGCTTCTGTGGCCATTATTTATCATAGAGTCATAGAATGAATCCTAGCATGTATTGGGTTGGAAGGGACCTCTAAAGGCCATCTAGTCCAAGCCCCCTACAATAAGCAGGGACATCCTAACTAACAGAGCCCCATCAAGCCTGACCTTGAATGACTCCAGGGATGGGGCCTCCACCACCTCTCTGGCCAACCTGTTCCAGTGCTCGACCACCCTCATATTAAAGAATTTCCTCCCAATGTCCAACGTCAATCCACTGTTTTCTAGCTTAAAACCATTACCCCTTGTCCTGCCACTACAGTCACTTGAGAACAGATCTCCCCCTGCCTTCTTATAGGCCCCTTTCAGGTACTGGAAGGTTGCTATAAGGTCTCCCCGGAGCCTTCTTCAGGCTGAATAGCCCCAACTCTCTGAGTCTGTCTTCATAGGAGAGGCACTTCAGCCCTCTAATCATGGTTGTGGCTCTCCTCTGGACACGCTCCAACAGGTCCATGTTCTTCTTGTGCTGGGGGCTATAGAGCTGGACGCAGTACTCCAGGTGAGGTCTCACCAGGGTAGAGTAGAGAGGCAGAATCACCTCTCTAGATCTGCTGGCCACACTTCTTTTGATGCAGCCCAGGATGCAATTGGCCTTCTGGGCTTGACAGGTTCTATGGAAGCATAAGGACTCCTTGCAGTTACTTTATGTACAACATTTTTTAGAGTTATAGTTAAGGTTGGGATTTTCTCAGGCTGTCCTGCCTGGGGCCAGACTGGATGTGCCCACTGTAGGGTTGTGCTGAGCATTAAAGTTACAGATTCTTGTGTTAAGAAAGATGCTCAGAAGCAGAGTCATAGTAGAGCGGGGGCGAGGAAGGTCACTGGTCCTACTGGGGACGCGTTTCATTGTTTACTGAAGGTAGATGGAAGTAGGTGGGATTAGGGAAAATTGGAGACTCTGTTTAGAGGTTGATCCTAAATAGTACTGGCAGAGTGAGGATAGGGCAAGTGGCGTTCGTTGTTTGGGAAAAAATTTGAATCATGTCCAGTCCAAAGAAGGGTTTGTCTTATCTATACTAATATTATGTCCTCTTCAGATTAAATCTGAGTGTCTGTAGCCAAAGAATTTCTGTGCAATTGCCATAACTTTACTAAGAAAAAGGCAATAGCAGGTTAAACTGAGAAGTAGTATATGTTATTATATGCCTGTTTTTGTCTGAGATCTTCCAGAGTTTTATAATCAGACAAACATGTTTTGAATCCAAAAAACCCCACCATACCAAAATCCAGCTTTGATTTAAGGCACAGCATGTTTACTATTCCTTCCCTCTTTATCTCTGCCAGATAAAACACCCACCACTTCAGTGTTGCCATGCAATAAATTTTGTTTTGTTTTTTTTCCTCCTTTTAATGGTGATTCATTGAGATTAAGCATTTGTTAAACTACACTTTCGAAATTTCTGTTTATTATTTTTCTATGGTTGATATTGTGAGGGCTGCTTGAAAAGATTCCACCACGCTAACCCAAACTCAGATTTTCTAGGATTAATTTCATTTCAGAGAGATAAAAGTTTAAAAAAACCTTGAAAAGTGACTTTTTTTTAAAGAGAACAGACAAATGGATATTTGTTAGTGAGCTTGGATGAATACTGGGGAAACAGCCTAAAGTTGCGCCAGGGGAGGTTTAGGTTGGACAATAGGAAAAATTTATTCCCCGAAAGGGTTGTTAAACCCTGGAACAGGCTGCCCAGGGCAGTGGTGGAGCCACCCTGACTTGGAGGTATTTAAAAGTGGTGCGGATGTGGTGCTTAGGGACATGGCTTAGTGCTTACCTGGCAGTGTTCGATTGATGTTTGGACTTGATGATCTTAAAGGTCCCTTCCAACCTAAAGGATTCTGTGGAAAAGCTCATTCTCCCTGTTGGCTGCTCTTGATACCACCTTCATCCTTTGGGCCTCACCATTGTCTACAGGCGCAAAGCATTTGCAAGTTGATTGGGACTAATAGTCACAGTAATGTGGTTACATGGTTTATTCTAGGTTAAAAGTGCAGTTGGGGGAAGTTGTCACCTGACAGGGAGTAACTTTGTTTACCAAAGTGCATTTGGATTAGGAAACTTACTGACAGGTTTGCTACAATGAACTAGTAATGGCTGAAGTTGTTCTTCCAACTGTGTGTTCTGCTGCCAGATGTTTAACCAAGTCCAACATGTTGATAGTTTAATATTCTGTACATAAGTTCTTCTGAAGACCACTGGTAGTACGGTTGTTGTGTAATAACTGAGGTGGATGTGTTTGATATTCTCAGATATTCACTGGTTGCTGATTAGGGCTTTTACATAACACAGACTACAGAGTAGGTTCTGATGGCCCTTCCTTGTTGGGAGGTCATGTAATCTTTTAGTTTAATGAAACCATTTGTGTATAGTGAATAAGAAAAAAATCAGTTTCTGAGGTATTGATTGGAACAAAATTCAAAAGGTCAAGTATAATGCTTGATCTTGAAGTCTCTGGCTTAATACTCTGTTCAGCCAGGTATTAAGTGTTAGGCTTAGTTTATCATGCATCAGAATCACGAAATAGAGAACAAAATGCTGCTTTAGGCAAGAGTAGCTGGCTCTCTGCATTTAGGACTACTGCATGGAAAGTGTTAGTGATACAATGGTTCTAGATTTATCAATCTTCAACACTTGCTAACATAATTTTAAATTAAAGTCTGTGTAGTTCCTTAATTCATAAATTATTAGCTGGAGCAGCGACAGTGGACAGTACACAGAAAGAGCTAATCCCGGCCCTGGGGATCTTGCTGAGAAAAGGACATGACAAGTGTTTTCCAAACACTGGAACAATGGAAGATATAATAGTTCTTTGCAGAACTGTGCAGAGATCAACTTTTTGTACAGCTTGATTTGACATCATTGCCTCATAGTGACTTCATTGGTAAGCTGAGAGCCATTGCCATTATTTAATTGATGCTACTAAGCTGTCACAACAGACAAAAAGTATATGCAGTAGCTTTGGTGCTGTTAGAATCATAGGGCTTCAGTTTCATAGTGTTTTATACACTGATTAATCAGGCTATCTACCGGCTTTACCTGAAGGGTGGGCCTTAGCACAGGTAGGAGAAGCCTATTAGTAGACAGACAATTAGAGAAAACCTGGCCGTACTTTGGATTTCAGTCTTAGTGTGTTTACATCTTTAACACAAACTATTGTCCACATTCTGTGATGAAAGATTTTAGAGAGATTTGTTTGGATTTGCTAAATATATCGTAGTGTTGTTATTGCTTCTTCTCTTTTCAAACTGCTTATAGAATGAAATACCCATTTGTCTCCATCCTCGCTGGTTTCACTTAAGGATAGTATGTAAGGGTGTTAACCTATTTCTTCTGTTGGGTATAGAATGCACATTTCTAGAAGGTCTGCCATAGTTGTCCTACTCAACATCACATTTGTTTTCTTCCCCATTAGTTAGGCTTAATGTGAAAAGACGATTTAGGAGACAGAAAGACACGGTGAGTCTTTCTGCATGGAGCAATTAAATGTAACAAAAAGAGTGGAGGAAAAGAGTAAACAGGTTCCAGGAAGATACATTGTCTGCACAGACTAATGTAGTCAGGCTGAAGGTATTGGACACTGCATGGAATGAGTTAAACCTCAGTCCGCGAATCCTAAAAACTCTGTTTATCCTGCAGCAAGGAAAGGTCTCTCTCTTTAAGGGACTTTAAAATTATTCAATGGGAGTAAAACTTTTATGGCAAAAATTGTTCCCTGAGGAACAATGGAATTTCAGAAACACGGAGACTTGCCTGCCGGTCTGGTCTCAGTGGGAATGACACCTTGTAGAAACAGCATTTGTTGATTTCTGAGTTTGTATTAAACTGATTTCTTTGGATGTTTGTGGTGACACAACCCTCAGACCTCAGCCAAGTTGTCTCCCACAGTGGAAGCTATTTGAATTGAAATAATTAGAAAAGTTCTGTTAGAAACATGTTACTCACAGAGTTCTTCTGTTGCGGTAAAAGGCAATTCATTTCTCAGCACTACGGAAAGGTTTCACTTTAATATCAGTTGGCAAAATGGATTTAACTAATGCTTAATAAACATGGAATTAATAAAAATGAATGCATGTACAGAATAGTCTTAATTTATTTTACCCACTGCTTCAGCACTTTTAAATGACATGGAATTATGTTTAATGATTGAGTGCATACATTCCCTGAGATTGCAAGCAGCTTAACATTACTGCAAAATATGACGGGCTGATAACAATAAAAGAAATCAGCAGTTTTATTGTTTTGTTTAGATTCTGAAAATCAGAGATGAGGAACAAGATAACTGTGTTCATAGATTTTATTGGTGAATTCCTCATCTGCATAAATGTGACTCAGTTCATGACAACCAAATAGTTTGATGCTACAGTGAGTGTGCTTTAGAAAAGGCTTTTTACTGAGAGGTTTCTTTGTCTTTCAGGGAACATGGTATAAATGTAAATCATATTAACCTACTGATGATTAAAAAATATATCTTTAAATGCCACCAGGGGTAGCAAAATTTTTAAGGCTGGTTGACCTGAATATAATGGGCAGCCATCACCTCTGGCATGCTTGTGGCTGCTGCTGAGGTGACATACTGAAATCAGTGATGAGGTACAATTTTTAATCTGCAGAGTGCCTATGGAGTTGGACAAATACTCTCTCCCTGAAGGGATACTGCATTTTCAGAGTATTTAAAAAGCTAATTAGGGATGCTGAGCTTCATGATTCCACTGTTTAAAAATCCCAGCTTCTCCTACAACTGGTAAATATCGGTGTAGGCAGAACTGTATGGGTTGTGTTGAGCAGACTTCTCAGTTAAATTAATGCTGGGTATATGTCTTTGTCTTTAGACAAGCTGTAAATGAAAATATTTGGTTTTTCTACTTTGATAAAAATGCATTTTAGTTTACAAATTACCATTGATTAAATAACTAACCCATATGATTTCCACTGAAAGCCAGAGAATTTTTATATCTCCCATATAAGCTCAGATGATCTGAGAGATCTGTGTTACTTCAGTGAACTGCTTTCCTTAAATCCTTGTTGGGCCAGAGGGCATTAATTGTGATCCTTCTGTTAGCCATCCCACAGCAGCTCTCAAATGCTTATTCTACACTCAGGGCCAAATTCAATGTTTAGTAGAAACAGTTGCAGTTCTGTGCACCGTAGAAGAGTTTAATCAGGTTTAGGATGCCAGATTTCAAGTCTCTATACCTCATTTGTTTTCGTAGATGTTTTAAATGTATCCAACTCTATCATTGTGTTGTCTGGAAACTTTAAGTAGCGATAATTTTTTTTTTTAATGCCCAATTCTCACCATAGGGGCTGGAAATGAAATTATAGTAAAAAAACAGGGTTTATGAGACATATCTGGCAACTGAACTATATTTTATAGATATAAACTTGTAACTGCAGTGTGTAAAGTATGAAAATATTAGTGTATAGCATTAGGTTTGATGGGCAAATAAACACACAAATGTTGCAACTCTGCAGAATTGTCATCCTAGAGTCAAAACTTGAAATGTAAGTTGTGAGAATGTTGCTAGTAGTGCGAGGTGAGATACTGAACTGCAGAAATAGGCTGTAAAAGTACAAAATGTTCTTTGTAAGGAGGCTCAGGCTTCTGCGTTTCAAAAATAATTATACTTGGCAATTTAAGTTTTTGCACAATCAGACATAAGTGTGAGGCTATGTATGCACATGACGACTAAAATTAATGCTGTAGAAATGAACACATTTTCAAGTGAAGTCAGATCTTTAGAATACCAGTTGTGAGAGGTAGCAACAAAAGTGAAAGCATTTATACCTCTAGATGCCCCCAACAGGCATGTGACACTCTCTCAAAATTGTGAGTGATGTGTTTTGGAGTGAAAAGACAGAATCTAGGCTCGTGGATTTGTGAGCTGGGAACCACAGAGGAATGAAAGCATAAACATGGGGGATCCGAATTCTGAGGGAGGAGAACTGAGAAGCGAAGGCTGCAGGGCAGGACAGATTGGGAGACAGAGTAGGAAATACAAGGATCGCTTGAGGGCAACATTTACCTTGCATTTGGAAAGGTGGATGCTTGTACGTGACTGCCCAATAATATTGCCTTGGTTTCTCTGGGACAGAATCCTAGGCCTGCCGTGGTCTGCAGGCTGTTAGCAGTTTGGAGCCAGCCAGGGCAGCTGACCTGAGTTGGCCACGTGTATCCCATCCCATAAACATCGTCCTCAGTATAAAGGGGCAAGTTTGCTAAGGACAGGAGGGCCTCCTGCTTGGGCTTCTCCTCTTCCTGCTTCTCCCCATGCCTGCTGGGCCATGCTTACCATTCTGCTCCTAGGGATGGCTTTCCTCTTTATTGTGACTGCTGTACGTTCGCTGGGCTGAGTATAACTGTATTTACTTTGTACTGGTGTTGGTTTGACTGCTTTGTTAAATCTGTTTTCATTTCAATGTGTGGGTCTCCTTTTCCAAATCCTCCTCAGCTGTTGAGAGGTCCTCTGGTGATAGAGCAGCTGCTAGAGTTTAGCTCTGAATACAGGCTTAACATAGACAACTCCATAGGACAGCTGGGTGTCTGCCCTTACTTCCTCCTTTATTCTCTGCAGCACAAGACTGCTGCGTGTCTTGCAGTTCATAGCCCTTCCAGGGCTTTTCTCCACCCTTTCACAATTCCTAGATCGCAGTTTTGATTGTAGTGTAGATATCTGTTAAGGCAAATATTAACTATGTTAAGGACTTCACTTTATCAGGAAATGTGTGAAGCAGGCACGTAAAACTACATGCATATATCTTCATACGCATGTGACCTATGTTTGTGTTTTCAAAAACATTTAGATTGATATGTAAGTATTTGGACTATTTACTAATGAAAAAATTGCATTTTTGTGGTGCATGGTTCAGATATTTTGTATTTGCAATGACTGGAAGGCAAAGGAAAAATGTCATTTTCAGAGTGAGATATGGTTGGAGACATGAGGTAGACTTCAGGCAGCTTAGTAGTCTCCATCCTTCAATTATTGGCATTCTCTGTGGTGGGTCCTGGAGGGATGAAGAGAGGGGAGACCACCAAAAATTAGCAGTTCTCTGAGCATCGGAGTTGGCCAAAGTCTGTCACAAAAGAATTATCTGGCCAAAGTAACGTTTGTTTAGTTTGTGAATTGTTCATGAGCAAGCATTCCTTTTCACTTATATATTATTCACAAATGTTGGAATGGTTTGTGAACAAATGCTAGCCTATGGGCATGAACTGTTTGCTTGAATTATTTGCAATTTATTGTTCATGGTGTGCAGTCTGTCGCTGAGGTCACAGAGTATTGTTTTTACTTCTAGATTCAGTGACTAAAGAGTAATGAATTATGTTTAGGTAGCCTTAAAACACATTTTTCTTCACTGCAGCTGTGGATTTCTACTCAGAGGTGGATACCACCTTTGGCTTAAGAAGCCCCAGGCTCAAAAAGTTATGTTGCATATTGCCAACAGGTGGGAGCATAAAATGTAGAAAGTATCACTGTGGATTTCTCTGTTCTACATACTTTTCCTAACCATTTGAAGTGCTGGGGCCTGAGTCGTGGGCCTCAAGTTGGAGTTGATCTGTGAATGAGTCATAACCCAGCAGAATGTTTTGTTTTTCTGATTGGCTTCATGTTCCAGAGGCAGAATCTGGCCCACCTGTGTCTCCGTGGCTCTGCCCTCACCCAGGTGGTCGTGGTTGGGGTGGTGGGTGAGGCCAGGGCTACTTTAACCAGGAGCTGATTAGTTGGAGGAGCTTCCTGTTGAGTGTGGCTTCTATTGGGGCTGATCACACCTTGCTGAGCTCTTGGTGGTGTCCTTCCATGTGAAGGGCCCCTGAGGGAGCCATCTCTGTCCATTGTGTTCAGCAGGTGATGCTGGCACCACAGTGGGCAGCAGAGGAGCTGGGCCCACAGGAACCTATGGCAGGACTGTCTGAAAGAAGACTTCTGAGGGGCTGTTGGTGAGTTCAGTGCTGGCCTGTGTGATCAGGCAACTGATGGCAGCATAAAATGATGATGGCTGAACCAGCACAACACCATTCCTGGCTGATCATTGCCAGAGATATGATACTGAGCAGTGGGGACCTGTGGGCTGATCTCTAACACGTGTTCGTGTATTTATATTAAATCCCAAAAGCTTGTGTATATACCTTTTTGATGTGACTTGGTTTAATCTAACACTAACTTGGGCTCATCCTTTGGGGACCATCTGAAAAAGCTTTGCAAGCAAGCACAAACATCATACGTGAGCTACGTTTACACATTGCTTTGGTATTAGGTAAATTGTTCTGCTGAACAAAGATTATTTTTGCCTGCTTTACAGTTGTAAACTAAGTGCATGGTTCTCATTGGACCTGTACTGTACGCTTAACGAGAGAGAAAGTCATGAAAATTCAATGAATTGAAAGTCTGCGAAACAGGAGGTCATAAAAAGATTCTGTGTTTTTGATTTTTTTTTTTTGTGTGTGTAGCTTGGAGTAGCTAGATGGAACGAAAGAAACTTAGTAACAGCAACGTACTAAAGATTTGGCATCTATTTATTTGAATCTTTCCTTTCATATTTATTCTTCAAGAGCATTCCTTCTTGTTAAAGGCTTCCTCACAACAGTCTGTTCCTGCACTCCCATTATAAATGCAGTTTATGTTCTATAGAGAAATGGTAAACTTTAGATTTTCTATTATTGTCTAAAATTGAGATGAAAAAGCAGACGAAAGGTAGTAAAAATACAATGTCATCTTAATGGTACATTAAAATTGTTTGTCTATTCATATGTATAAGTAATTGGTTACTGTACAAAGTAAGTATTTTTATATGCTAGTATTTACATCTTATAGTATACTTTTGCAGGCAACGTCATTAACATAACTCTAGCTTTTATTATTGAACAATATAAAGCCGTATTTTACTGGTTACGTCATCAGTAAGAAGTTTCTCCCAAAAGCAATTTTTCCCCATCTTCAGATTTTACTTGAGCTTCAGATAAAAAATCTATGCATATACATTAGAGTAAATGCTAAAACAGTAATGTACCCATTCTTTTGATTGTAAAGAATCTATATGCAAAAACAAAACCAGGAAAACCTTCTAAAAACAAGGAGAAAAGTCTTATTTTACATCATCAGAGAAGGAACTGACCCCAGCTCATTAGTCTCTGCTTCAAGTAAGCCTGTCCCTTTGGTTCCCAGTGCTGGTTTCACTTGCTGGTGGGTTAAGGTGAGATGTGCATGAGGGCTGTCTTATTTGTTGGTGTGCAAAGTTTTACTCCACTCAACCCCCCTCTGATATGTTACTGCTTATTTGATTTGACTTCTGCCCACTTAAAACTGGAAACTTATTTAATGTGTTTTCCTGTTTTGAGGCTTTAAGACAATAGTCACTGTTTAGCTTGATTTATTATTAAAATGTTTACATTAGTACATTGCTGACAGTGGGTCCCTCCTTGACAATTTTTTAATTCTTGGCTGATTTCAGCAAAATCTGCCTAAGTGTTGAAGTCACTATGATTAAGCATTACAAAAAAAGAAATGTTGGCTGGAGAAGAGAGGTCTTCATCTAAGTTTCCGTGTAGTACAAAGCAGTTGTAACTACACATTTGCCATAGCTGGAGAGTCAGCGTGGTTGGCTGGGTGGATCTTCACGTACTTACATGTGCATGCTGCCACGTGGCCTGCTAAATGAACAGGGCATGTGGGAGGGGGAGCTGGCAGAATGGGGCAGGCTGTTAGGCATGTTGTACAAATGCACTGAAAATCACACTGCATGGGTGTTCTGCTCAGGTTTCAAAAGCCTATACAGACTTATGTTTATGACATCATCTTAGCTCTTCTTAGAAGGACATATAAGTTGGTTTTACTCTCAGTAGGTTTTGAATTTCACATCACATAACATTCTCCTGTGCGCTTATTTGTGTTTTACTCTATAATGTGCTGAATATATGCTATTATAAGAAAAAAATCTGAAAATATGTGAGAAATATTACTGTAATTCTCTATGTACTAATGAGTATTAATGGGCGATTAAGAGATGACTCTTGAGGACTTTCTAGAAACTTCACAAAATCCCTTTACTCTTCAAGGTATTTAGCATTGCTATTGTTATGATGAACTAGTTTTTCTCCAGTAAACAAGAAATCCTTGTACATTAACTGAAGCAACGTCAGTATGTTCCTAGTACACCAGTCAGCTGTGTTTTAATCTCAAAGGTAAGAATATTGATTTGTGAGCACACTTAACCTGGAGGAGAGTGCCGCTTTCCTTTTCTCACGTACTATGAATCTTCTTGTATAACCTTAAATAGACTAAGCAACAGACACCCTCCTATGCTCCTCTCCACCTGAGCAGTTGTGAGGCGTGGCCGTGTTCCTTCCCCTGCTGGGTAAGTTTTTTGATGCAGGACACAGCTTTTTTCCTTTGGGGTTGGAGAACTGCAGGGAAAGAGAGAGAGAGAGTGTACTGATGGTTCTCTTTCCAGGGTTACCTACCTTTAGTGGCTTTGATGGATACAGGACTTCTAAAGCTGAATATCCTACTTAATTCTTACCTCTAATTGCACTATAGAGGTGTTTCTGAGACCCTTCGCAGTATGCAAAAATGACAGTGATGCATCTGCAGTTATTTCAAAGGGACAGAGTTCATCATGTGCGCTCAAGAAGCATTTTGGGTGATGGGAAGCTTCTGCTGGGTTCTCCCTGAAGTTACCCAACAGGATCAGGAGGGCTTAGTCACCTTCTTCACAGAGGATATGCAGGGGCTGGTGCTACTGTCATGGTCATTGCATGATTCCCAGAAGAGGAGTGAAGGCAGGACAATAAACTTTGATTGTCTTGATTCACATATGATTTTCTTAAGGCAGTGGAATGGCCCCAAACCAGGTGCAGTGGGATTTTTTGCTGCCTCTGTGATGAAGGGATGCAGGTTCATTTCTGGATGGTAAAACCCAACATAAAAGACATCCAGTGGGGGCTCTGGCTCTTAAAAGGTATGCAAAGGCTGTGAACAAGGAGTTAGCAATCAGAGGAATTCATGGACAAAGAAAACTTGGGAAGGAAATGAAAACAGAGAATCAGGATTTCACAGCAGATGAAGTGAAGGTAGCAAAAGACAGGCTGTGCTAAATGGAATCGGGCGTTGATTCCCTGTGGAGGATAGCAGAACAGGCGACGCTGCTGGGACTGTGTGCCAGTTACGTTCATAGCCAAAGTATGCATACAGCTGTTGTTTTGAGATAGCATTTCTCTGTAATGTGCCATTTTGTTTTATTCCTGTGAGTGGTGAAGCAATAGTTCGTTTAATTGAAATCCATCAATGTAAAATGTATTGCAAACAAAAGCAGCACGTGCCATCATGTTATACTTCTCCCCATTTTTATAGTCTCTCTACATAAATATGTACACCCCCCTTCAGATTGTTCAGTTGAAGGGTTGTACATGAGTGACTTGTGGAGTACGGTGGGCTCTTGCTCTGAATAATAGACAAAATTAACTTTATTGTGTAGAGAAACCCATTATTTGTGCTGGTTTAGAATGAACTAGCTCGGGTCTTAAGGGAAGTGTCCTGTTGTACCCACTTGGATGCAAACAGAAATGTGTCTGCTGACAATTGGCTGGTGCAGTTTTCTGCCAGTCTCTGAATACTGAGTGTCTGCAAGCATCCTCAGTTCAGCTCTGAGGAAATGGCTTTTGCCCACCTGTATTCTTGCAGCTATTGTTGGAGGTGCAATTGCAGGTGTTGTCTGTGACGACAGTCCATCACTGGGACAGTCAGTACTTTCTTCTGTCTCAAAGACTTCATACCTGAAACAGCCAAGAGACGAACTTAGGACAGGCAAGGAAAAATCTTAAACCAGGAATTTAGTCTTTTAAAATCAGAATATTGTATCAGGCTGGCTATGAGGAGTAGGATAAATAATTTGCTGTAATTTTGTCATGCATTTTCATTCCACATTTTTAACTGTGATTGAAGTCCAAGCTCTTCAGCATGTTCTGCTGAGAAAAAATAAAATGAAAACCAAGGAGATGAAAAGGTCAATGTATTTGCATACAGAGTAATACAGTTTCTCTCTTTCATCCTTTGGATTGGTTAAATCCAACCATCTAGGTGAGCTGCTCTACATTAAGCTACTCTAATGAGGGTAGTGTCTGTAGGAGATACTTTAAGCTGTATTATAGGGAATTTAGCTATAACAACAAAAAGAGAATGAGCATTAAATTAGTTCTTCGAATTACGTTATATCAAACCTCCCCTGTTTATTTGCAATAATAACAACAAAATATTATTACATTCACACATTTAATTGGTATCTGTATATTGCTAAAGTTCCCAGTTTAGACTTGGTCTAATGCATAACACAGGCTTTTCTTTGGCTAAAAAAGTGCTAGTTTCTCTCAACCAGTGGCAGGTAGTAGGGGAGTTTTAAAGTGGATGGATTTGCAATAGAATATAAAATTAGAATTAGCTTTGTGAGCAGAATTCAAGAGCTATACAAAGAATCAGCCTCTGTCCTGTTTACTCCTCTTTGGCTTTTTATCAGGTAAACATTGTTCGCTGCTTTCACTGAGTTAATATTTGCTTTCAGTTGCCATATTCTTTCTTGGCTAGTGTTACAGATTGTACCTGCACTTTAATGATACTAAATTATCTCATAGTTACATAATATGCTGTATCTGTCAATGAATATTCAGCCACAAGGGAAGATTTTATCTGTAAATGTGAGAAAGGTGGGTTTGTTTTTTTCTTTAATGCAGAAATCTGCCTTGGAAACCAATATTAAAAACCCCAGAAGTCTCTGCCCCAGCTCCTGGAGCACCACCAACTCCCTCCTCCCACCCAGGTGCTTGCTGAGCTTTTCATTACACTATTTTTTCCTTAATCCTCTCCTTTCTGGTGTTTTTGCCCTTTATGAAACCTGTTTTCCTGAGGTGCTGGCAGTGTGGCTGAGGGGCTCAGCTGTGTCTGGCTGCAGTGCTGCGGAACCTTCCAGAACCGGCGGGAACCGGCAGGAACCGGCAGCCTCAGCCTCCGCCTGGAGAGGCCTTGCAGCCCTGCTTCCAGCACCTCAGCACAGCCCCCTGCTGTGCTTCGAAATGGCGTTCTGGTAGAAATGTTTATTTTCCCGTAGAACATATAAACCAAAACATTTTGGTTTGAAATTGCGGTTTCAATCTTCTGAAAATCTTCAACTTGAAACCATTATTCTTGCTCTGAAAAGGGACTTTAAGGTAAGAAACGTGGACTAAGGCTCCGGAGTCTTAACCACGGACGTTTTATTGCAACATTTCTGATTTGGAATGGAAAGCTTTTTATCTTCTGAAATTTAAAGAGTGTCTTTCACCTTACATAGCTGACCCAGAAGAACAGTGGGGAAGGAGGGAGGCATCAGCTGCTTTGGCTCAAGAGTCACCTCCTGTGACCGATCCATAGCTTGCTCTCATGCAGTGTACAACTTTTCTCCTGTGGTTTTATTATTGTGAGGGACATGTAGGTCTAATATGGAATCCCATTTACAGTTCCAGTTACTAAATGCACTGGAAAGAAAAGAAAAATGTTTTTTTGTGTGTGCTGACTTCAAACAAAACTCTGTGTCATTGTAATGCAATTAAAATCTTCCCATTTGCCTTGAACTGCTGAGAGAAAATATGTTGGTATGATTTTTGCATAGGGGAATTCTCTCATTCCTCTAAGACTGCCCTTTTCTTTTGAAAATCATTGAAGCGGGAAATCCCAGCTTTCATTTTGTTTTTAGTTTAGAAGTACTTTGGAGTTTTTGAAATGAAAAATATTAAGAAAAAGATGTAAACTAAAAAATATATTAAATATAAAAAAATGTATATTTCTTGAAAATAGACAGTTCAGCTTCAAAATACTTCAAAACTTCAGTGTGAAAAAAGGTTCATATTAACATCTGCATCCTTTTAAACTAGTAGTAGTGTTCTTGCTGCCTTCAGTGGACACAACGTTTTGTCTTCTCCTATTTTCCATCAAATCTTTGAAATAATTTTTGTATATTCTATGTTTTCATCCATGTTTGCTAATAGCTAAACAATTTCAAGTGTTTTAATTTAGTGCCTAGGGAAGCTGTAAAAAGTTTGCCTGGGGGACATGGCTTTCATGTTTCTTTGCAAAAAGGAAATGTAGAAAATATCGAAGCCTTTAATTTACAATTCTGCAGCAACAGGCATTTTTATAACGACATCATCAAATGCATGTAAATATAAAGGAACCTTTGCATTTTGGACACTGAGAGTAGAACTCCCATTGCTTAATTTTCAGTATCTGCAGTGTAGTGATCTACACTTAACCTACCTGTCCAGGTTCCCATGGCAGTGCTGGAAGGCTGAGTCAGTGGAATCTACAGTCTGACCATATACGAATGCCAGACTTAGTCTAATTCCATTGTCTGTGTTGGTTCTGTCTCCACTGGCACAGTAAGAGCTCACAGCAACTAATTCAGGTATAGATACCAATACTGTAGATACCAAAAGTCAGATGATCGGAACTAAGAAAGGTCATTTTCTATATTGCAGTGTGTGACTTTTCTAATTTTTGTGTTGCCAAGAATTGATGAACCAATAGAGCCAGATATTAAAAACAGATGACTTGAAATTTAAAGTAGAAAACATTTGATACACTAGGGTCTTTCAAATATTGACTAAAACTAACTAGAAAATAGATCGGTACTCTTTAGTCTGTTAATTTATACTGTTAAAGATCAACGAGCCTCATCAAAATGTACGAAGTCAAAGTAGAATTCAGAAGGTAACTAACCTTTAAAATCAGAAGCATGAGTTCCTATAGATATACTTCCCTCCACCAGCTGTCAAATGCTATATTGTCAACATCACACGGACAGTAAATTCTGAGAACTTACAAACTAGCTGGAAAGTAAGTGTGAGTTGTTTGAGACTATCTTAAACAAAATAGGCTGTTTCAGAAAGATGAATTTGCAGTTCTGAATGTCATGCTAGCTGTCCAGACGGCATTTATTCCACTTCCATTTTACATTCTATGCAGCTTTTAAGCCGTTCAAAGGGAATTGGTATTTCTAAGATCTATGACTATACCAGTCAGGCCCATTTGGGTGTAAATCGCAAACACTACACAAATCATTTTAAAGTAAAAAGAAAACAAATTTAAGTTTTGTGGTGGTCAAGCACCAAAATGTGAAACCATAGGGCTTCTTTATTTCATCCAAATTGGAATGCCTATGAACCTAATCAAAATAATCTGTGGAGGAAAATGAATACCAGGTTAGAAACAGAGCAAATAAAAGAAACAAATAACCACCGTATGGCACGGTAAGATTTGTGGCCTGAAGATTGAGAAAAAGGGAGTTGGCTATAATAAAGGTACTGTATTGTAGTGAAGTGTAACACAGTTGTAATGTTAAATAGGAACAATGTTGTAGAAACAATAAAAAAGGTCTTAAAAAGGATTAAAAAAACCCCTTATCCCACATGACATTGCAAGTAAATCATAGAAATATTTCTTATTCTTAATAATTACTTACCTTTAGCAAACCTACTTGACACACACACCAGTAAGTTCCCATTAGGTGTGTATCAATGCTAAATTAGGCCCTGTACTTCCTGGCAACCTGAACAACTTGATGATGCTTGGGTGTATATTTTATTTGTATAGCTATTGCTTCTGAAGTAATTGATTCTAGGTGTCTGAGGGTAATTTTTTTTTTCATGCTGAAGCCAGTCAAAATCTTGTCCGAAGTACTTCTGTACTTAGCAAATAATCGTGTTGCTGTAATGGTGATAAACAGTATTTCATGTGCATGTCTCATAAAGAGAATACAGAAGCAAAGTGTGAATAGCAGCAAAACGGTGCCTTTCCCGTTATATGAGATGCTACATCATAGGATTGTCCTGCTGAGTTAGTAACAAAGGCTTGGCTGGCCATAAACATTTCACAGCTGCAAAGTACACTTTGCAAACTGGATAATACTAACAGCCTTTTAGTGCAGAGTATTTATCATGGCTAAATGCATTACAAGTTGGCTTATTATCTCTGTGATTGTATTCCTATGTGGCAAAACTACTCTGTGGAATAGCGAAGCCAGGGATGCACATAAGAGGAGAGGCGTCCCTGTTGTCAGGCCTGTAAAGCAACTGTGGATGTTTCTTCTACAGTCTTGATGTGACAGCAGGTTATACAGCCTTGGTATTCATCTTCTTCACTGGAAAATGAAGACGTGACAGTCTTTTGGCTTCATTTCTGGATCCATGTGGCCCCTTATGAGTTGTGATATTTAGTAAGCCACAATACACTGGAGTTGCAAACCCCAGCTGTGGTCTCAGCACTTTTTTTTTTTCCTGCTAGGTGATCTGTAGTGGGAGAGGAGATGTCATTGTACTGAATATCCCACCTGATGAAATGTTTGCAATTAAGGGAGGTATTGACTTGACAGTACAGTTAATAGATTTTTTTTTTTTCTTCACTGCTCAGCTATTTTGCAGATGTAGCTTGAATTCTCAAGTTATTAGTGACCAAAAAATGCCTACCCTGTGAAGGTTTGACATTGGTCCATGTACAGCAATGATCATAGTTTGGACTGTTCAAAGGATTGATTCATTTATCTGTCAAAATCTGGATAGATTAGTTGTTGTGGTAGCTCATAGATATGCATGAGTGGCTGCCACCTCAGTCCTGGGCTGGATGTTTCTGGCTCTTCCATCCTGTCCTCTTTTGGACTTCGTATGATTTTATACTTAAGAAATGTTAACACTGGGTGCTTGATCAATCAGGTTAAGACAGAAAGTACCTCACTATTCTCTTTTTGTCCTCAGCTTTTGTATTGATAATATATTTCAGGAGTACCATTCATTCCTAACCCTGAAGAGCTTTAAAGCTTCATGTGATTGTTCTCTTTTTCCCAACAGACTAGTGGGAGACCTCTGCACGCTCCACTGCAACCTTATGTTATCAGTGAGTGCTATGTGCAGTGGTCCTGCTTGTTCCCTGGGGGCTGGTGCTAGGGCAGCCTTCTGGGCACAGGCCCATGGGGGATTGCCCCGTAATGGCTACTAAACCTCCTAATGGCTACTAAACCTCCTCCGTGCCATTGCCGCTGCACAGGGAGAGGATGCAAGGGCAGCGAGGCAGTTTGTCCTTTGCTGTGTGCTGGGAAGCATGTGCATGCTTTCTCTTTCTGGAGAGACAAGTCTTGGCATGCACACCCATTTCACAGTGAAGGTTCACCACCGCTTTGTAGAAGCACTGGAACAGCAGCATCTGAGAATGTAAGTGGTAAGAAAGATTTTCTGGGGTTAAGTTGTATGTCCTTAGAAAATAGGAGGCGAACTTCAAAATATGCAACCGTGGTCTACTGGAAAGAGGGTATATCAACTGCAGTCAAAAGGGTAGTGCTTACTTTTATTTACTGGCATCCTTGTTTATTATCTTAACCCTAAAGCTGAGGGCTGTGTGGACCTGTAAAATGAATTCATTTCACGCTGGGAGTTATTTCTTAATGTGAGAAAAGAAGAAATCGTGAATGACAGCTTGCTGTGCTCTGACCTGCCTTTTGACTGTGGATTCATAGCTAAAGAGAGCTGTTCACCCAAAACACTCTTAACTCTCTCTTTAGAGAACTTAAATAACATTTGTCTATCCCCAAGTCCATGGAACAAAACAGTAACAGCAAGCGTGTTTCACTACTGCTTGTTTAACCATGACCAAAACAGACAGGAATGGCACTGCTCATAAGGTTTTGTGGTGTACACTGTTCCAAAGACACTGGTAGAAGTTGCAGAGATTTGTTCATCTTGGAAGTGATAAATTCAAGCTTTTGCTGTAATCTTTAATTTATGTCTCAGTTTGTTACGTGCAGCAGTGCTCCAGCCAATTCAGATTCTTTCTGTAGCCCCTGACTCTGTAACTTTTGCAGAATACATTTCTGGAATTTATAAGGATTAGTTCAGGAAAATACCTAATTTGTGGGTCCTTGTTAGGATGGGTAATGGAAATATTATTTCATTCTTCTAGTGGCACATAGAGTAAGATCCAGGTTAATCAGAATAAATGTATTTTAGTTTTTCCAGTTTGCATGACTTGCAAACAATTTTGTTCACCAACAGTGAGTTCATTCCTACCAGTTGCCCTGTTCTTACTTTCCTGTTGCCTGATATCAATAAGCTGTTAAAAAAAGAGATTTCTACAACCCTTTTTTTTCTTCGGAACTTTTTATTGCTCCCTGGAAATACGAAAGGTTCATATTGATTATTGACTTAGATGGATTTTTGACTGAAAAAACCCAAGGAGATAGGGATTCCCTTTTTGTTAACCTTGTCTGGAACTGATGGAAGGTACTTTGCCGTTACTCAGCAAGTCAGACTGGTGAAAGTAGAAGTTGGATTCCTCTGCTTGTATGAAGGGGGGAAAATTATTATTAAGACATAACTTTGTAAGCACAAAAGCAGGGATATTCAAAGACAAAACGATTAAACTTTTGGTAAATTGAGTCTGTCTATTCAGTTTCCCATATGCCTCTTCAGTTTGATAGCTGGATAATGGCAGATCTTTATTTGATTGTATTTTTTCTTCACAGGAATAAGTTACAGTAACTACTGGTTTCAGTGGATACTGAACCTATATGGTGAAATCCTGACCTACTTTGGGAATCTTGCAGCAGGAAACAAAGCTTATTTCATTATTTGCGCTGTTGGTTACTCCGTATTTGTATTCAGTTGTCCTTTCAAGTGTGAGCCCTTTTTTGTTAAAGATGGCTTTTTTTTTTTTAGTTTTATTTTCTATCTCTGGCTCTGCTATTGGCCTGAAGGTGGCAATGGCCGAGTAACTTCACTGCTCTATGCCTCAATTTTATCCTGAGGAAATAAGGGAAAGTACTTGCTTTCTTTACAAAACACTTTGAGAAAAGCTCAGTGTGAGAGTTAATTACTGCTACTATATTTTTACAGTTTTGCAGTAGTACTCATTACAATATGAATGATATATTCCATTATACTCATTATATTGACATAATAATGAAGTATAAATACTGATGAGTCAGTGTGTGCCTCCCAAGTCACAGAAGACCTTTTGGCTATAGATCTGATTCTTTTGCAGGAAGAGGAAAATAAAGCCAAGTAGTAGTGTGTCAGCAGCTGAGCTGAAAGTGTCTCTTGGGAGTTTCTGTGTATGTGTGTTGTGAACTGTCGGGGGGTAGTTTTCTATTCTGGGTTCACTGAGAAGTCCAGGGCACTGCTTATTAGGTCTGTCAGATGATGAGTGCTTAAAATTATCTCATTTCTGCACCTAAGAGCATTAGAAGATACAGTTGGAGAAAAGCTACCATTGATCTCATGCTGCTAGGCATCTAGTTACTGTGATGAAGTTGATTATTTGCTTTGGAGGTTATGAGAAGGAGGAGCAAGGCAGATAGTAAGATTTTAATATTTTCTGTGTTTACATAGGCTTTAACTGGAGTGGGTCTTAACAGCAAAGTTAAATTCTATGTGAATAGCCCTCTTGTATTACTGAGGTGGCTTATATACAACTGAGCTTTCTCTTTTGATTGTAAACGTTGTAACCAAAGTGTAGACTAAGCTGCCTTAAATTTCAGTTTTCATGCCTCTTACAGCTGGGGCAGTTATGTGGAGGATACTATCTGTATTTTTTGTTATCTCTGAACAAGCTTATGATGTGTGGATTTGTATCTCAAAGAGGGGTTTCTCTTTGAGTAATAACATGCCACTTATGTACTTACATTGGTTTCTTATTGTAAAGAATGGCCTAGTCAAAATCAAGCAGTTAATAGAATTGCCTCTGAATAGCAAAGTACCTAGGTTTTTTTGCTTTTTGCCTTTTAAAATGTCTTTTAAACTAATGACACAAAGTTGTCTATAACAAATACACTTGAAAAAGCATTGATATCTTCAAGATTAGCAATTGCTTTAGAAAATGCAAGGAATTCACATAGAAATGCAGTTATAAATTCACTTCCTGTGCATTTTAGGTGATTTGAGGTGTTTTTCCCAGAAAATTAAGGAATATTTTAAACAAATTTCTATTAAGGAAAACATTTTATAGGGAAGATAGACGCGCATGCTCGCCTACATGGATGTATAAAGAGGTAAAATTTACTGAAAGTGAAAAGCATCTGAGTGAAGAATCGTAATGGCATTCATCCTGATTCAGCATTGCCTGTCTGTACATGCTTTTAACATGGGTAATCTCACCTCTTTTCATTCGGCTTTTTTAGTTCTTTTCTACTCTCTGTCCCTTGAAGTCCATGGAAATGGATCCTATTGACTTTGTTTCAGGCTCTTAAAGCATATGCTCATTTTAAAGGCCTACTTTTATCATGCTTCAGTGAAAAAGATGGAATTATTCATATGATAAAACCTCTCTACTGAATCAAGTTCATAATTAGAGCTATAGTGAAAAATCATTCCAGTCTGGCCAAGTTCTCGTTTCATATTGTCTAGGTAGATACCAGAAGACAGTTTTTAAAAAATTTCTTAAGTCCTCTAAGGTTAGACTTCATTGTATTCTGAAGTTTTAGCGAGGATAAAAAGCGCCATTCTTTTGGCATAATTACCTACCTGATTTAATTCTCATTAAAAATGTACAGTTAAATCACAGCTTTATTGTCCTGGTTTGAGTTAGAACCAAACCAATTCTGTTCAGTGATTTTACTTTTCAGCTGAGTCTCTGCTAACTAACTGCACTTTCTGAAGCTCACAGCATGTTTTCGCAGACGGTGTCTGCTCCTAGCAGTGGTAACGCTCCATGTTTAGAGTTACTCCAAGGGTTGGTGTGGAGACCAAGGTCACTGCTAACTCTTGTGTACCACCTCGGGGGGTGCAGAGAGTGAAAGGCTGCACCTGCGGGGAGAAGCGGCCAGGACAGGTGACCCTGAACTGACCAGAAGGTATTCTATCCCATATATGTCATATTCAGTATAAAGCTGAGGGATCATGAGGATCTCAAGCCCTTTGCTTCCCTTGGGGATTTCTGCTGGCCTTCTTGTCTTTGGGACCCTTCCTTTCCCATCAGTCTCTATCACAGTTTCCTCCTTCTTATACCTGTTCTTCCTTTATGGAGTACAAGAACTGGCTGTTCTGTTTCCTGAATTTCAGTCTGCATCTCTTTGACTCTTCTGCTACTTTATTGCTTGCCTTTCTCCCAGTTATTTTTTTAGGTTTAATGTAAGAAGATGCTCCTCAGTTATTCCTGAATGGCGCACTGAACTTAGTTCAAAATGTTCCTTTTTAAGAGCTACTTTGTAATGCATGTAGATTTAACATCTTTGCAGAAGCAGCAGAAGTAAAAACATCTGGTATGCCAGTGTTTGATTTAGAAGAGAGAAATTAAACAAGAGAAAGTAAAAAGATCAGTTAAAGTGAACTGATGGAGACTTGGAGACTTAATATACTATATTAGAAGCCCAGAACAAATGTGTGGTACCTATCCGAGAAGACTTTGAAATAGCCACAGAAAGCTAAAATGGCTGAACAATCATGTGAATGCAAATATAAACAAAATAGAGGTAAATCACAGTGACTTTAAGGTAAGAGCATGCAGAAAATCTTGCAAGAATTGCATGAAGAGAGCCATTTTTCAAATAGATCAGGTTCAGCAAGTGTTGAGAGTCTGTAAGATGAGCCAGAAGTGACTGAAATATTTTCAAGAGTGCTCAGTGAGTTCAAATTCATCTGTGCTTATTAGAAAGTGGTTAGTAGGATTCTCTCTCCTACTTTTACAGTGGACATCAGAGGTCTTTTGCACAGAACAGTAAAAGAAATAACAGAAAAACTGGCAGAATTAACAGCAATAATTTTTCAACACCCTATACTCTTCCTTCTACTGAAGGTGGTTGCTAAACCACTGGCTGTGGTGTGTAACCATCCTCAAAAGTGCCTCTATACAGACACCTACTGCTGTCTCTGTTTCTACAACATCTTTTATGTAAGATAAACAGCATCAAGCCAGTAGAGATGTAAGGCCTGTTTTAGGCCTGTTATCTGAAGAGTTTTAGTGAGAATCTTGTTTGCCGGTAAAGGTGGGTGTAAGGCGCTAAACAAGTAAACTAAATATAGTGCATCGTGTTTTCTGTGACTAGGTGGTTTGAGTTTTTTCATGTGGTGTGGTTTCAAATCAAATCCCTGTGTGCTCTTGCCATTGGAGACTCCGGACACACTATCAAAATGCTGAGACCGAATCTATGAATGCATTTAAGTTGTATCACAACCTCATCTGCTGTCATGGGAAGCTATTATTATTATTGTTGTTATTATTATTATGTAGACTGTTTTTATGGCTTTTTTTCTTCCTGGGTTCAACAGTCTCGCCTACTGAGTTTTGACAGCCTGTCTGCTGAAGTCCAATATTACCCAGTCAAGTTTTCAAGGATCTAAAAGAGCCTGCTAAATACGGCTGGAATATATAAATCTTCTTTCTTACCAGTTAGCATAAAAACACATGTGAAACCATTTTAATGTACAGTTATGAAGGAATACCTGTGATGCTGAAGCACAAATATCTCAAAGTAAACATAGTACTTTGGGTACAGTCTTATTCCTGATATTATTATAACATTTGGTACATAAGTTAAGAAATACTTTATAAAGATGTTTCAAGTTGAAGATACACTGTTTTGTTGCGTAGTCTTCATTGTTTCCAGATCAATATTATAATTCATATTTTATGATAGATTAAAGATGAACATTTCATGAAAATCTCACAGCATTAACTACCATGCAATAAAAGTTGATAAGAACAGTTTTATACCAGTACTCCATTACTGTTAATTATTACTGCTTTCATTGCACTTGTTTCCAGCAGGGGCCTCATTGTATTTGATTGTGTTTAAACAGATGAGGAGGATTTCCACAGTTTAAAATACATACAGGTGAATGTTAGAAAAACAGTTTAATAGCATGATTAATATGACAGCTGATCCCGTCTTAATAATACAGTATTGGCTCTTTGTTCCATAAACGGCAGCTATGCTCCGTCCGTCAGGCTTGATAATACCCATCAGTCAAATTTTCTTGTCACAGTAGCACTGAACATTCAAAAAGGATGGACTGTGGTCCTGCAGACTGAAGCAGGATGATAATTCCACTGGTATATGAGGTGGCCCTTTCAGAGCCCAAATTTGCGGATACCTCAGTGGTGTGCCCTGTAGTAATACAGTAACACTAGAGTGGATAATACTGTCCCCTCTTTGGCAGTTTGCTGTTGTGTTCCAGCTCATGCGGTCTCTGTTTACCTGTGCCAACTAACAAATTATCTCCAGTGATACATTTTAAATGTTTTGGGTTTGGGGTTTTTTTTGGTTGTTTTTTCTTTTTTGTGAGATTGGATCTGTGGCTTGACCTTGCTTTTATTTCCTGACAGAAACATTTTGCTAGCACTAGAAGTAATATTCCTTGATTTCAGCTGCTTCCCACCCAAAGAGAATTTGAGAGAGTCTAGCTCCATCCACATATTGTCCTTTTCATGTTAAGATATGCCCAGTTAGTACTTGGTGGTGAACAGGTGTCACAGACCATGCTTGAAATGATTTCTTCTTTCCTGTTGAGTGATGAAAATATGTCTCCCTGTTTTGTAACAGGCCAACACACTGTATTTACCTCTTTTCTGAATGGAAATAGTGTTTTAATCTAATAGGAAATAATTTGTGAAAATAGTTCCTTTAAAAGGGACAGGCTTTTCATAACTTTTTCAGTGATTTCTCAGTTTATTCATAGAATCACAGCATCATAGTCCATGCTTAACACCATAAGATACCTGCCTGTGAGTGACAGAGAGTCTGTCCAGGGCGCAGATTAACTGTGTGTCAGGTGTGGAGGCCTCTGACTGGTTCCATGCACTGAGCATTGTGCTGTCAAAAATACCATGGCCCCACTGGAGCCAGCTCCATGCTGTTTCTAGCGCTTTGGGAGCAGATAGATACCTGCCTTCTGGCTTTTCTCTGTGGAGATGTAAATGGAGAATTGGAAAAGAGGAAACATAACCCCTATTTTTAAAAAGGGAAGCAAAGAGAAAGCAGAGAACTACAGACCCATCAGCCTTGCCTCTGTGCCAGGTAAAATCATGGAGCAGATCCTTCTGGCATCTGTACTAAGGCACATGAAAAATGATGAGGTGATTGGTGACAGCCAACATGGCTTCACTAAGGGCAAATCATGCCTGACTAATTTGGTAGCCTTCTATGTGACAGAGTTACAGCTCTGGTAGATATGGGAAGGGCAACTGATGTAATCTACCTGGACTTGTGCAAGGCATTTGACACTGTCCCACGTGACATTCTTGTCTCTAAGATGGAGAGAGATGGGCTTGATGGATGGACCACTCAGTGCATAAGGAACTGGCTAGAAGGTNGGAGGCCATCCAGAGGGACCTTGACAGGCTTGAGAAATGGGCCAATGCAAACTGCATGAGGTTCAACAAATCAAAGTGCAAGGTCCTGCATCTGGATCGGGCCAATCCTAGGCACAATTACAAATTGGGTACGGAGTTGTTTGAGAGTAGCCTTGAAGAGAAGGACTTGGGGGTGTTGATTGATGAGAAGCTCATGAGCCAGCAGCACACTCATGCAGCCCAGAGGGCCAGTGGTATACTGGGATGCATCAGGAGGAGTATGGCCAGCAGATCAAGGGAAGTAATTCTCCCCCTTTACGCTGCTCTTGTGAGACCCCACCTCAAATACTGTGTCCAGTTCTGGTGTCCCCACCATAAAAGGGACATAGATCTGTTGTAACGAGTCCAGAGTAGGCCCACAAAGATGATCCAGGGGCTGGAGCATCTCTGCTATGAGGATAGGCTGAGGGCACTGGGATTGTTCAGCCTGGAGAATAGAAGAGAACACTCTGGGGTGACCTTATAACTGCCTTCCAATACCTGAAAGAAAACCTACAGGAAGGCTGGAGAGGAACTTTTCACAAGTGTCCAGTGATAGGACAAGGGGAAACAGTTTTAAATTGAAGGAGAGTAGGTTTAGACTAGATCTTAGGAAGAAATTCTTCAGTATGAGGGTGGTGAGACTGGAATAGATTGCCTGGAGAGGTTGTGGATGCTCCCAACCTGGAGGTGTTCAAGGCCAGGTTGGATGAGGCCTTGAGCAACCTAGTCTAGTTGGGCATTCCTGCCCATGGCAGGGAGGTTGGATTAGATGAGCTCTAGGGTCCCTTCCAACCTAAGCCGTTCTATGATTCTAATTGTTGCAGTCATCTGGATGTGACACTTAAATCAGTGGAAGACACTGGTTCTAAAGTTACATAATGACCTTTGCCCTCCCCCTTATGTTTGACTTTTCTTATAATTTAAATATATTCTATATAATTGACTTTTTTCCTCTAACTGGGCTCTCAAACATCTTTCTCCATTATTTCAGATAAACTGAGAATTGATGGTATCGTATAACAGAAGTGTTAATGAGAGAATTATTTGTGTTAATTCTGGATTAGGCTATGTATTTTAAAGTCATGATGCTATGTTATGAATCTCTCCTGTTTTCAGAGGAGTGTTTTCTTTCTGAAGTGAGCACCTGTGGAAAACCATGCATCTCC
The DNA here is from genome assembly GCA_013400335.1 of Eurystomus gularis. NCBI lineage: Eukaryota > Metazoa > Chordata > Aves > Coraciiformes > Coraciidae > Eurystomus > Eurystomus gularis. The sequence goes on along the minus strand of VZZY01006850.1, from coordinate 6,556 downwards.
AGTGTAACCTGCTATTTTTGTCTTGCCTTATTTCACTGGGGCATAGAGAAAGTGTGTAAAGCAAAAAAAAAGGTGACGATTATATAGAACAAAATGCTTGCATGCATACATACTCTTCCTCCCTTTCTCTCACTTCTCTTTTGGTTCCACAGAAAGCTAATACTACAAGTTATGTGCAGGAGAAGAGATGATTTAAATAATCTCTTCAAGGATCCTACACAGAATATACTGCAGGAGAGTTCTGTAAATCCATGAATGATGAATGCGGAGGCAGACAAGTAGCAATAACCAGAGGCCTGTGTCAGTAACCAGATCTATCTGAGGAATGCTGGACGTGGAAGAGGGTGGTATAGTGTCTTCGCCTGTTAGGAGAAAAAAGAGGACTGAAGTCAGTGTGCGTATAGAGAGAAGCTGTAAGGAGGATGCTCAAGCAGGACTGTCCTGAGGCAAATACAGTTCGGAAAAGGATTTGATATGTATATAGGACATGAGTGAAGGTTATAGCAAGTTGTACTGTTCCAAGCAAGGACTGTAGTGATTTTGGCTTCTCCTTTATGGAAAATAATGGTGTTCCTAGTTTGCTTCCATTTTGTTTCCCTTCACAGAGACATTTATTTCTTCCTCATTCTCACCTATTATTTTTGTTGCAGCTTGTGTGCTTTAATTTAAATTTCCGGCCCTGTAAATATTCTTGATGCTTCCTTGTGAAAATTGTTTTCCTAGACCTGTATCCATCTTTTGAGTCTATAAAGAGCTCTGACCTGGGTGTAACACTGTGACACAGACCTATTCAGAAAGCTGTTTCTGGTCAAATTATTTGCAGTGATTTTGCCAAATATGTGTATGCACATTTGAGGTGTTATCTTTGTTCAGTGTCTATTCTGTGTCTGGCTACAAGCTTGAGAAAAATGACTGTAAACAAAGATAGTCTTTTATCGTCTCCCATTTCTCTGATCACTAGGGGTAGCTGCTCTTCGGTGTTCTTTTTATTGAGAAAGATACCTTAGTCTCTCTGTGGATCTGGCAAGAAATTATTAGCTAACATGACGCAGGTAACAAGCATCATTGTACTTCTAGGGCCATGTCATATGAGATTTATATTAGAGAGTCTGATAAGTGCTTAATGACAAGGTGTAGTTAGCAAAAGCTTTTGACCTAGCCAAGTTTTATTTAAGGTGTAAAGAATAAGAGAGACAGAATCTAAACAGACTCCTGTAGCGGAATCTGAAAATGTTTACATCTTGAATATTCTTAAACTACAAGTGGGGCTTAGACACTTCAAAGGTTAAAAAAGAAAACTTTTTAGCATAATGTTTTGCAGTCTGTTGAGAGGAAATGTATTTTACAAAACCTACTGATCTTGACTTGAAATTGAATCAAGTTGTCATCATTGAGCCTTAAGTGAATGAGTTTCTGCAGTTAGCAAAGCTGAGTAAGAAAGGCTTTAATTTTCTTCTGGCACATGCCCAAACACAGAAGAGGTTTTTGGAGTGTGTTGTTAGAACTGTGATGAATGGTCCCAAAACTTGTGGAAGTTAAATTCTTCATGAGGTCACAGATGGTACCTAGCATCCTTTGTATGAACCACCAGTTTTTAGAGTTTCAATCTGAATCTTCTGTGCTGGCTTCTGTCACTTTCCAATTCCAAGTGGAAGTGGAACTTGCGCTGCAAGTTCGTAGTGAAGGGAACTAATTTAAAAGCATTTTTAAATTTAGCATCCTCTCATATTCATTTACATATATATTCCAAGAGTGGTACTAATATTGTCTGTGCTCTAAAGAAGTGCATGCTATGCACACATGAAATTTACGGTATTTGCTGGCTTGTTAATCAGTGCATTGAATCAGACTTCTTGTCTCACTTAAAAATGAATCAAAAATTGAAATAGTTTTTTCTTATAACAATTTAAGTGTTTTACCAGTGCATGTCATTATGCAACAAGGAGTATGATCCATTTTTTGAGAAAGGTGTTGTAGTCAATAAGAGTCAGAGGATTATAATTGAAATGCTTCTGTAATAAGAGAGGCATATTTGGACCAAAGATTTTGTTTCTGAAGCTTGAGTTTCTCTTTCAAAAAAGATTGGACAACACTGCTTGATAAAGCCCTGCTTTGTAATTCTACATTGCTGCCTAGTAAGTCAACAGTAAACCTGTTGAAAATTCCAGATACTGTTCTCAGACCTCCTTGCTTAAGCTTTTCTAAGGTGCCATTCTGTCATCTGGCGTGTTCATGCTCAACTTTGCCTTTTCCATTACTAAACTTATTCCCTAAGTGGGAAGCTGTTCATTTTCTGCCTCAGACTCCAGAGTCAGTTGATGCTTTTGTTCCATGCCAATGTCTCTTCCTATCACACATGAAGTGGATGAAGATCTAGCTTCTAAGGGATGATGTGGTTTTTGATGCTAATCAGTAGTTTATAAATTCAGGGATGGCAGCGTTGTATGGAACAACCTCAGAAATTTAAAGTTAGCAGAAACTAGCAATTCCTATGATTCTTTGCCCTTTGTTGCATGTTCTGTAGGATTGATGCTGGATTCCAGTTGCTTGATTTTTGTTTCTTCACTGATTTCCATCATATATAATTTAGAGCCTCTGTGTATTCTACTCTTTGGCATTTCAATTATATATGAAAATGAAAGCAAAGTGTTGTTTGTAAGTCTTAGCAGACTGTTATTTTCTTTTTAGCTTTATCAACAAAGCTGTTTATGGTGTATTTAAGTTTACCAGCTCTTTCAATGAATGCATTGAATCTTTCAGTTTTGTTGTCTTGTTTTTATCTGTAACCTGAGCCTAAGTAAGATTTAAGTGTATTTATCTTTCACAATTATATTAGTTAGGATCATTTTTTAGTAGATGAAATCTGTTAAAAGCATAGCACTTGTATGTTGCACGTCGCAACATTGTTTGCCAACAAACTAGTGTTAAAACCGTTAATAGTGTTAATTTAAATTTGCAACATTTTCAGTAAATGCAATAATGAATACATAGAGTGACACGTGGTTAAGAATGTTTTGCATGTCATGGGATCTTTACCTCTTTATTATATGAGAAATAAGCAGATATTATTCAGTGTATTCATTTAGCCTTTTTACCCTGTGCACATAATTTCTGCTACCACCTGAGGAGTGATGGCTGCTTACTGCAAAAACAGTAACAAAGCAAACATGGCAATAAGCGTCCTCTTTTGACCTTTTGTAGAGGTCAATTCTAACCAAAACCTGCATTACTTAATGTTTTTACTTGTTAATATTTTTGCAAGTACTACAACCTCCTCCCCTCTCAAAACTTTTTTTAAACATGGACAAAAATACCCAGAGGCTCCCAGGACACATTGTCCCTGTATTGTTAGGGACTTCTCAGAGCATGCTCCTGTTGTGCTGCTTATGGTGGATTTAACTGACGTGTTTTAAAAGCTCTGTTCTGTCCCAGTCCGTAGCCTCTATCTACCTGTTTTTCTTCAAATGTGGCTAATTTAAGAAAGAGAATGCTGTTTTTCAGGTGCGTGAAAGTGCCATGGGATTGCCACTGATAACAGTGATTTCATTAAATCATTCTTTGTGTTGGACACCTCTCAGCTTTTGGGTTTGGAGTTGGTCAGTATGGAATACGTGAAGAGACCTTGTTTGACTATGTAATTTACACTGAAAGTTGTTTCTTTTTTCTTAGAACGGGTTTGGATTATCTCCTCAGGGTATTGGAAATAGGTTACAGCTTCTGTGCCCTGTAGCTCTGTCTACTGGTCTCTCTTGATCATTCAGTGGGTGCACAGAGTTGTCCTGAGAATGTTAATGGCATTCCCCCAAAGGATCTTTTAGTTGACGCCTGCTCTGCTAATACAGACTTTGTCTTCAGGCAAAGAGAAGTAGTGTGCAGGGATCGTGGCATGTCATTTATTGCCATCTTCTGACTCCAGGCAGTGGCACTTTAACTTATGGCTTTCTTTAACTGCCATAGTTTAATTAGATTGTGTGTGAGGATCCAGGTCTTTCTGAACCTGGATTAGCAGAAAGATAATCTGGAAGCATTTTGGCTCTTCTCACCCAAGTTTCTGCACTCAGCATAGCTTAATGAGGCACTGATGCTCAAGTCTTTCATAAGAGCCTTCAACTTTGTCACTCTGATGTCTGAGTGTTCTGTTTGGTTTTTTTTATCTCCGTACCCTCGAGTTTAGGTTGTGTCAGTGCGTGTCAGCAGTAGCAGTTATTTGTTAGTGTTAGTTCCCATTTGAGGTTTCTGAAGTGTAGCAAAAATGTCCTGTAGATTTACTTTGCAGCTGTTATGGATGAGCGTAAAAGCAGTGTATCAGTTTACTTAAAATCAATCAAACAAACAAAAAGCCTGAATTTGATAGTCTTAAACAAGCAAAACGAAACCCCAGTTCTGCAAACTTGTTTCAGTTCCAAGCACCCTTCTTACTCATGCCTTGTGAGTAGGAAATAACAACTATTCCATAATTTATAATTTAATTTCTCTTTTGTAATTGCAGAACAAACCTTGCCTGGAATATTTACTTTGCTTTTTTCTGCTTAGCTTTCCCATTCTCTTTTTTTTTTTTTATTATTTTGATTTGATTCTTATTAACATTCTTTGCAGACACACTTGTCACATTGGATTTGCTCCTTGTGTAATATGGTTTACTTACAGCATCCACTTTATCTTATGCTATCAGCACTATCTGACATAAAGTCTTTTCATGTACAATTGCTCTTATATTTTCTTGGATTCTGTTACTGTAGTTTTGTTCGATTATTAATAATTTCAGTTGTTTTTAATATATAATACTGTCATGTGATTGTAGAGGTATTTTATTTGCTTTGGAACACATACTGTAGTTAAAAATGAACATATGCACCCTTTAATATCCCTGAAAGATACTTAAATATGTACCTTCATTGTGATAAATTTAAGTAGCTTGATAAAGGAGATATCTAGAAACGTTTGTTTTTAGGCAATGCTGGTTGTGACAGTTTGGAAGCACAGCACACTGAAGTGTATTTGATATAACAAGTGTATTTTTAAAAATATATTTATTTGCATACAGAAGATGATGCCAAACTGAAGTTGTACTTACAGCAGTGAGGTTTTTAAACATGGTTTTATTCTTTCATAAACAGTTGATATTTGAACTGAATACACTTCCCCCCCCCTTCCCCCTGCAAATAGGCATATAATTTTCCTTGATGCAGCAAGAATGGAGTGAGAGAGATTACAGAAGAAAGCTTACTTTCTGCCGTGCTGTTCATATGTACTTTCTGCCATACTGTACAATTGCAGATATTTTATTCTTGAAAGCCTGAAGCAGAATAAATACCTCTAACATTATCTTCATTCTCAGAATTTCATTCAGAATTTTACTATATCTTAAACTCTCCATATAATTTATTAACAGTATTTTCCATGGTAACTGTAATAGACAATTCGGCTTTATTGGATTTGCAGTTGTTGAACAGGTGGTTGTCAAATAAGCTGTCAGGTTAGTCACTCCATTTTATGCACTTGCTGTTTTCAGATTTCCATCCCATCAGCATACGGAATTTGCAGTTCTTTCAGTCCAAAGAGTTTTTATAAAGTAAACCAGATACAGTCTGACATGTTATCTGTATTTATATTTGCTTATGTATGAGTATTGTGATGTATTTGAATAATATGTCTGTGTATCCTCACATGTATAAATATTTATTTAATAGCAACAAAACTTGAAGCAGTAGGGAGATGGTGGAATTAAGATTCCTCTTCGTACCTATCATGTCCTATCGGCGAGATGCATACTAGTACAATCTTTAAATGCATGCTTAAATACTTTGTTTTCTCCATATGAATGGTGTTGCATACACCATGTAGTCAATTAACAGTCCCTTTCTGAAGCTTTACGATTTACTAATTCTTACTGTTGGGAGATCTTTCCGTCCAGCTATTTCTGAGAGGACTATCTAAGCGGGTGGCAAGCCCTATCTGGGCCTGCTAGTCAACTGCTGAAGAAGAGCCATCCTATATTAGCCAGAGCATGTTGTAAGGGCCCTCTAAAACTTCTGTGACTGGGCTGAGGTTGTAATTCTAGATGGCTGCTATGTTGTCACCTGAAGCTCCGTCGTCACTTTTATTAAATGCTGCGACATCTTCAAAGAATCAGGAGATGATGAGACTTTTGGCAAGGTGGCGTTACCATCAGTAATTGCATGAGAAACTTCAAAGCTATTTGCCAGCTAACAAATGAAAATGGTAACTGACTGCACTTGTTCTTAGAATATACACAAGGACTTACAAAGAATAAAGACGACTTCCTTACTAATAAAGTCTGCCTTGAAGTTTGCAGTCTGTGTGGACATTTGACTTCCATTTGTCCTTTCTTATTCTTTATGTGCCAGTCACGTGGTTGAGAATTAATTCAACTAGTGGCGGTTACTCTGACCAACACCCACTATCTTGAGGAGCAATAACAGAGGTCTGAGAGCAAACACTCTGTAGGTAATAGGAAAAATTTCAAATCTTATGTAGTGGTGTTTGAATGTGCCCATTTCTAGAGTACGCAGACAGACAACCTATCTTTAAGACC
>VZZY01006848.1:16195-47084 GCA_013400335.1 Eurystomus gularis | reverse complement strand
TTTGGCGGGGGAGGGGGTCGTTAGAGGTTGTAGGTGTGGGAGACCTTTGGTCCTGGGGGACCCTGAGGAGATCTGGGGGGGTCTTGGGGGATGGCAGATACGGGGACCTCAGGGGTTAGAGGAGCTCTGGGAGGGGTCCTGTGGGGAACCTTAACGGGGGCTAAAGGTGAGCTTAAAGGTAAGCCCCCTTAATGGGGGCTCTGACCGCTGGATGAGGAGGGGTTTGGGCTCAGCTTGGTGGCTCGAGACTCTTTTGGGGCAGCTGGGAAGGGTCCAGGCCTACGTGCGGTTGGGCAGCTGGTGGCAAGAAGACGTGGAAGGGTTGTGGAGAGGCTGTAACGGGGTGGGGGTGAGGTGGGGAGCATGGTGTAGGCTGGAGAATGGCCGTGGGTCGGCAGCGGGGTGGGAGGTGTGGGGGCTCCCAGCCCCATCCCGCCCCAGAGGGCTCAATGCCACCTACAGCCCTGAGCAAAGGAAGCAGCAGGAACGAGAGAATTAAGTAGTTTCTCCCAAGTTTGAAAGAGCGTTTAATTCTCACTGGGGCCCTTCGAGAGCTCAAACTTCTGAGAGCTTTTTGGAGCGGTGGTTTCGCTGAGCACTTGCTCATCTGCCGCTGTGAAATCTGTCGCCTCTCAGTAGCTCTGACTTTGCGAGCACAAGCCAGGTCACCTCTCAAAGCTGTTTTGTTCCCACTGCCAGAAGTGTTGGTGTGGAGCCCCTCAGCCGAAAAGAGCTCGGCTGGCTCAGGTGCGAGATGAGATGTGCGCGACAACAAAAACTCCTTGTTCTGCTCCAGCTTTTCCCCGTCCGGCTCTTTCTGCCTCTTTCGTTGTCGCCTCTTCTTCACCAAGTCCCGTCGTTTTTATGAAGTTATCGCTTCTTTCCCCGCTCAGGTCCCTCGAAAGACAACTTAACATTCAGGAGCACGGCGTAAAAGTGTCGCCTACACTTCAGCGGACTTCCCAGTTTGTTTTGCCTCCCTACAGCGCTTGTTGGGCAGGGAAGTTCTGCCAGGCATGGTCTGAAGGGTTTCTTTGCTTCTTTGCAAACCGCTTTAAAAATAGTTGTCACTAAAATGCGGTCGTTTCTGGAGAGGAATTCGGCAGCAGTTCTCCACCGCTGGCTTTGTTGGATGGTTTTTTTGGATGGGGGTTTTCTCAGCGGAGACTAAGAATAACTTTGCTGTTTGAACGTGGAGGAGAAGTTTGTGGGAGGTGGATTGAACGGCCGGATTCCTGTTTGGAAAACGAATAGGGGTTAACCTCCTCGCTCCTTGTTCCCTTTGGGTGGGGTCTGGGACACGAGTGGGGTAATTACAGTTCCCAATTTTGTGGCCGGAGCCCTCGGTCGCATCAAAACCAACCGAGCAAAGTGTGGGTTCAGCTGGTGGCAGTGGCTCAGCCACCCACCCTTGCAGCAACGACCTGCGCCTGGGGATGGGCTTTCCTTGGAGGACGTTTGATTTCTGATCCTAGAAGTTGGTTGGGAATGGAGAGTGGGTTTAGTCTCACTGCTTCCCGAGGTTTAACTCAGCCGTCAATTCCCTCCATCTGGTGCCGGCGCTTTGGTTATACCCGGTTGTGACCCGTTAAACGTTTCCTCTCCTTTTTGGCACTTGCCTGTCAACTAACTCTTAAAAAAGGACCACGTCCACCTTGCGTCCTGCTCGGCCAAACCAGGCCTCTGGTTATTTTAATCTTCCCTTGTAAATCAATCCCTCCAGCTGCTTAGCTCCGTTTTCCCGAATGCCTTCCCGTTTGCCGGTATCCTCCTGATACCGAATAGCCCGGAGCTGGACGGGGGTTTTTTTGGGATTGGGGTTTGCATCAGAGTGCTGGAGATCGGGGCTTTCCCTCCTCTCTCTCCATCTGCTTGGATTGTAGGAAGTCAAAGCTTTCCCCAAACTTCGGGAATATGTTAAACCTCCCCTTGCAATTTGTCTTTGGCTCTGAGTGAACTTTCCCCCATTGAAGGGTGTTTCTGATATTAATTTCTACTTGTTTTCGCTCGTATTTCTATTTTCTCAAGGTTCCTTATTTCCCAGCGCTTCCCACCGTATGTTTTTAGCACGGGTTTTTTGTCTCCGTGTGGTTTATGAAGGTCTTGGGTGAAAATGAACTCGCCGAGTCCCGCTGTTAGACCCTGAGCCCACCTTAGCAGGTTGCAAGTGTTAAAACTCCTTTTCTAAGCCGGTCGATGGGCCTGTTGCTAGTCTGGGTTAACTGGGAAGCGCTAAACAATCCCCACAGCACGACTGGGATGGTGATTCCCTGGAGAGGTGGCAAAAATAAAAGGACGTGGCTTAAAAAACTTTCAGCTTTTCGTTAATATCATTATTCCCGTGGGTTTGGAACCCTCTGGGAGCAGACTCTGGCTGGGGAGGACTTCTTGGGGTGGCTGGACGAGGGGTTTGGGGATGGCAGGAACTTTCCCTTGCCCATTTTGAGAGATGGGGAAGTTGGAGAGAGGAAGCGCGAGGGGGAAGCGACCGAGTCCTCATTCCATCGTCCACAGACACACAAGAGCCTCTTGCAGGGTCCTCTGGCTTCGTGTGGCGGGAGGAACCGGAGCTCTGGTGAGGGTGCGCTGGGGACGGGGCCCCCGTGGACACCTCCTCGCCCCGAGCCAGGGGCTCTTGCCTCTTGGCAGTGGAAACGTCTTTAAAATGGCTCAGGAAAGACGCGCGGCTTCTGGCAGGTCTGGTGGGGCTCGTGTTGGGGTTTGCAGCGTGTTAGCTCCGCGTTGGGTTTGGTTTTGGACTCCGTTTCTGCCGCATCACATGCGATGCTTTTTTTGCGTTCTGTTTGGTTTTATTTATCCTTCTGACTTTCTTGGGGCTTTTTTTTTTTTTTTTCTTCTAATGTTCCTAGCACAGAGAATTGAGGCCAGATTTCCAAAACCGCTCTACCCCCAGGCATTTAGCACCCAGCCACGATCCATTTTGAGAGGAAATACTGGGAGAAAACATTATTTTTATAAGAAACCTTCAGCACTGGGGACCTGTTGCTTCCTGTAACTTCGTTAGGGTTGGTTTGTTGTTTTTTTTTTTTCCCCTTTTAAAATAATCTGGTTTCTCGGTTTTGGTTTCAAGGCACTAATAATGCAATGGGTGAATGCTGAGCAGGGTAGGATGAGCTGAGACGTCAGCAAGGGCTTCCCTGGGGAGCTGGAAGTGGTTTCTCTTGGTGCAGAAGTGTGTAGGAGACTAAACCAAAAGCGTGTTTGTAGCCTCGCTTCCTATTGAGTGTCAATCAGGTTTGAATCGTAGAGTCACAGAATGGTTTGGGTTGGAAGGGACCTCAAAGATCATCTAGTTCCATGACAGGGACACCTCCCACTAGACCAGATTGCTCCAAGCCCCGTCCAACCTGGCCTTGAACACCTCCAGGGATGGAGCATCCACAGCCCCCCTGGGCAACCTGGGCCAGGGTCTCAGCACCCTCAGAGGGAAGAAAATGAGTTCACATCACAGTATTTGTCACAGCTTCTTGCCTGGCTGGTGAATTCCTACTTGAATCTCTTAACTTTGCTCCTTCTCCACTTCTTCCTCAAATCGCTTTGCCTGGATCAGAGAAGTGAAGGTTTTAACACCCGCATGACCTCGCTCTACCAAGAGCAGGACTTTGGGGCTGGCCAAGCCAGATCCGTGGCCTCAGCCCTTCCCCAAGCGATGCCCGTGCAGGTGGGAAAGCTCAAGACCAAGCCACGGAGAGGCCACGCGTTGGAGGACACCAGGATTTCCTCATTCCCAGCCCTTGGAGGTGCCAAGATCCACAGAGGTTCCTCTCCAAGCCGCCAGTTGATATTTGTGCGCTCGGGTTTGTTCTCCCTCTTTAGAGCTGACATTTACGGCGTGTTTTGCCGCAATTAGTCTTGGCTTGTGGGAGTTTGGTTTAATTGCTTCTCTGAAGCTTAATTTCATAATCTTCCAAGGTGCTTTGTGCTTTTTTTTCCCCAGCTCCCCACCACGCCCGGTGGGGCACGTGCCGCTGCAGAAGTCGGCCGTAGAGAAGCCTTCATACGGTCTTAATTCATGCCAAATTTTGACGTTTGGTTTTGAAACGTGATAAATTCAACACCTTCACCACCTCCCAACACCATGTGGTTGCGAAACCTCCTTTTAATTCAGCCGAATTATTTAGCCAAATGGGATATTTTTGGCCTGCGCCTCTTTCCTCCGAGCTCTTTGCCGAAGCGCTGCCGAGAGGCTGAGCTGCCCGGGGTGAATTTTTCTGCCTCTTCATCTCCTTTTTGCTGCTGTCCCGCATCGGGATGGCCTCAGAGCCGAGCTCCTGGCGACACAGCTTTCCCAACCGCGATGGCAGGAGCGAGCCAGCCCGCGGAGAGCCTGGAATGCCGCGAGAGGAGAGGAAAGCGGCGGTGGAGACGCGCCGCCAGCCCTTGCAAGCTGCTTCATGAACCAACAAAGCTGCTCTGCCAGCCACGGGCCGTGGGCCCTTCTCCTCTGAGCTCTCTGTGAGGCTCAGCTACCGAAAAACCGTCCAAGAGAAGCTCTACAAAGAGGTTTGAGCTCCTCGGGTGCGAAATGCACGTTGTGCCTTGAGTCTAAAGAGAGGGAAGCTGCAGAATTCACCACTTCTCCGCCTTCTCTGCCGTTAGCAGAGCTCTTGCACAGCTCCTTATTATTTTTTTCATGCTGGTGGAGAATGTTTTCAGCCTTGGCTGGCAGAGAGCTCGCTCGGCGTGCCATTGTTACTATTTAAAATCATAATAATACCAAAAAAACCCCAGCCTTTCACAGACTTCAGTGCATTAAGGACTTGGCTGGACGTGACCTTGGCAGTGCTGAGGAGCAAGCGATGCCCAAAGGGGTGTGTTTATACCTGTAAGTAACCGTTCCGAGCCCTCTTACCCCCTTTAACCGTTTCCAAAGCGAGTAAACCAGACTTGGAGCAGAACTTGTGGGGATCCTGCCAAAAAAGCTCTTGTTGGTGCTGAGTCTGCAGAGACGAAGGGAACAAATCTCCCCATCGCCAAGCAGTTAATGCTTGTAATGATTTAAAAGAGCCAGCGTTGAAAATGGAGGTAGGGCTGGTCATGGCCGCGGCCGAAGGGGCTGGAAACGCCTCGAAGTTTGGAACGGGAGGTTGAGCTACGCTGGAGAAGCTGGAGGAGGTTCCTGCGGGCAGGGAAAGCTTGAATTTTAAACTATTTCATCTCCTTGCAGTGAAACGTGGGGATTTCTCCTTCCTCGTGCTGTTGTCGTTGCGGCGGGATCTGAAGGTGGGCTCGGGCCATTCTTCCGCTGTTCCTGCGGTAGGAATATCCCCTGATTTATTCTTGTGAGCGATGGTAAAATAGAGCCTGGAGGAGGAGCAGCGGAGGGAGCTGAGATCCAAAGGCAGATTGTCACCAGGGCTGCCAGCTCCCCAGGAATGAACCGTTAGGTCCTGAAAATGTGAAGGTAGAGACTCAGCCGAGCGTCCTGCGGCAGGGGGGGATTTACCGGGTGGAAACGGAGCTGAGGAAGTTTATCTGTGACCTTGCTCAGATTAGGAGCCTTTGTAAAGGGCACCACGAACCCCTGGCCCTCAGCACCACATCTCCACGGCTTGGAAACCCCTCCAGGGATGGGGACTCCACCACTGCCCTGCCCAGCCTGGCACAGCCCTTCACAGCCCTTCCCACCAAGAAATTGTTCCTCGTGTCCAACCTCAACCTCCCCTGGGGCAACTTGAGGCCAGTTCCTCTTGTCCTGTTGCTTGGGGACAGGAGATCTCACCCCTCACCTCACCACAAGCTCCTTCCAGGGAGTTGTGCAGAGCCAGAAGGTCTCTCCTGAGCCTCTTTTTCTCCAGGCTGAACCCCCCCAGGTCCCTCAGAAGTTCTCCAGCCCCTTCTCCTTGTGCTCTAGCCCCTTCCCCAGCTTTGTTGCCCTTCTCTGGCCACGCTCCAGCCCCTCAAGGTCCTTCTGGGAGTGAGAATTTGAGGAGCCTGTCCAGGGGGTCAATCCCTGTCCTGGTCCTGCTGCCCACACCAGTGCTGACCCAAGCCAGGACGCTGGTGGCTTCTTGGCCACCTGGGCACACGCTGGCTCATCTCCAGCCGCCTGTCACCAACCCCCCAGGTCCTTTCCCTGGGGCAGTTTCCAGCCGTTCTGCCCCAGCCGGGAGCACTCGGGGGGTTGTTGGGACCCAAGGGCAGGACCTTGTTTGTCTGCAGGATATTTCCTTGTGGTTTTTTGGAAAGCTCTCTAGTTCCGAGGCACGTTGAGCGCCCGTTTGTGTGCTCCACATTTAGGACGCCGTGTCCTTATCTCCGCAAGATCTCATATTTTGAATTATATAAACTATATCTCGGAAATCGTTGCTTTGTTCACCGCTCAAGCGCAATCACTCCGGCGACGGAAGGCGCTTGGAATTCAACAAACTCCCAGTAACGCGCCGCGTTTCTAGACGTGGCTTATATTTGGAATATTTCTTGCTCCCCTCTGATTTTAGGCCTCGCATATCGAATAATGCCGCCGTAAAACGCGTGTGCCGTCGAAGGCTAAATAAATAAAAACGCCCGAGCGCGGCGGAAATAATAACAGGTGGGACAAAATATTTCTACTTGACGGCCCCGCGTCCGTACGGGAGCGTCGGCGCCTTTCTGGCCCCTCTCCCGCTGGGGCTGTTCCCGTTATTTTAATCCGTCGCTGAGTTTTATCCTTAGGTTGTCGCTTCCATAAAACTCTCCTGCTCCGAACTCCGTGCAGCCTTGACTTTGATCTTCCTTTAAAACTATTCACACGCCGTCGCAGCGGGGGGAAAAGACGTTCAAGCTCAGTACGGGCTCTTACGGCCCATTTTCAGCAGCGGTTTTTTTCTTGCTTTCATTGAAACGAGGGCTCTTAAGCGGCTGAATAATTTCAGGAAATGGGACTTCAGTTTCTGGGCCACTCAGGCATTTCCGAGGTGGAATGATGCATTCTCTACGGCTTGTCAAGGCTTTCTTATCATTATCTCAACTCGGGAAGAGTCTCTTAGGTTTTTCCTTCCTTTCTTAAACTTGAATTATTTCTCTCTCCTGTAGTAGATCTCTTGCAATATGTTGTCCCCGCTGTGAAGAAGAACGTAGCTGAAGATCTATCACCCGTAATGAAGAAGCACAAGGCGACCCCAGAGCTGCAGCGCCGAGATCTGGAGGTTGCCTGTGGCTCGGAGGCTGCCTTCAGAGTGTCTGTACTCGGTGTTGCCGTCGTGCTGCGTGTTTGGACCTGCTGGAAGGGACGTCAGGGATGTTTCCCACCTGGTGGTCTCTGCTTAGAGCCTCTTCTGCTGCAGGCTGCAAGGGTTGGGCTGGTTGTGGTGTGAAGGAGGAAAGAAAAGCTCTTTGCTTGAGGTTGTGGGGAAGGTTTGTGCCGTGTTGCTGTGGCTGGAGTGGGCTCGGGAAACTGAATTGTGTGGGTTGGAAGAGACCTTGGAGCTCCTCGAGTCCACCCGTTCCCCAGCGCTGCCAGGGCACCACGAAGCCCTGGCCCTCAGCACCACATCTCCACAGCTTGGAAACCCCTCCAGGGATGGGGACTCCACCACTGCCCTGCCCAGCCTGGCACAGCCCTTCACAGCCCTTCCCACCAAGAAATTCTTCCTCGTGTCCAACCTCAACCTCCCCTGGGGCAACTTGAGGCCGGTTCCTCTTGTCCTGTTGCTTGTTCCTTGGGAGAAGAGCCCGCCCCCACCTGCCTCCAACCTCCTTCCAGAGAGCTGGGGAGAGCCAGAAGGTCTCTCCTGAGCCTTTTCTCCAGCTCCATGTCCCTCAGCTGCTCCTCACAAGTTCTCCAGCCCCTTCTCCTTGTGCTCTAGCCCCTTCCCCAGCTCTGTTGCCCTTCTCTGGCCACACTGCAGCCCCTCAGTGTCCTTCTTGGAGTGAGAGGCCCAAAACTGACCCCAGGATTGGAGGCCTCCCCAAATGCTGAGTCCAGGGAGACAATCCCTGTCCTGCTCCTGCTGCTCACACTGCTGCTGACCCAAGCCAGGACGCTGGTGGCTTCTTGGCTGGCTCATACATTGCTCTTGCCTCTTACTGCTCTGGCTTCACACTTGGATTGCTACCTTGTTCCTGGTGACAGATGTACTAAAGAGGTGGGGTCTGCTCTGATCTTGGAGGTGACAGCGGTAGTGGAGGCCTGTCTGGCCACACTGGAGAGGCTCGGGGGACTTCCATGTAGTTCCTCCTGTTCTGGAGGAGGTCTTGAAGCACCCAGTTGATGATGGCCCATGCCTGGGACCTTGCTGCTCATTGCTGTGTTGAGGCTGGATGCTGTATTAGATGTGACCTGCTCCATGCACCCATCAAGTTATCTAGGTGCTGCCAGTGAGTCCTGCTCAGGGACTGGCAGTTTGGTCTCTCCTTTGTCTCTTGGTGGACATCCCGTGGAGTCCATCTGTCCTCCAGAAATCGGGAGGTGAAGCACAGCTTTGGTGTATGAGTGACTGGCTGATGATTCAGAGATGGTCTCTCTCCGTCTTCTCGCCTGGGGAAGTTGCTGACTTGCGGGTTTATGGTGGATTTTTGTCTCGTGTTCATCAAAGGCTTCAAAGCCCGTTGGACAGATGCCTTTTCATGTCAGAAATCCGATCCTTGGCACCTAACTAGAGGAACCTCGCCTGCCTTCGAGCGCGTTCTGCCGAGCTACGGCCGCTTCGGTGATGTTTGGCGAGGATTAGAGTAGGTATTTGAAGGGCAGCAGCTACTTCTCCCTCAGGAATCAGACTGAAAGGAGGAGCGGGAGGACGTGTGCTGGGAGTGTGCTGAAATCTGTCCTCGCCTTGTCTGGAGAGCATTGAGAGGTGCTCACAAAGCATCCGCAGGCTGGTGTCCCTCAGCTCGATGTTAGAGAGCAGGATCATAGACCGGTTGGGGTGGGAAGGGACCATTAAAGCTCATCCAGCCCTCCTCCCCTGCAGGGAGCAGGGACATCTGCAACCAGAGCAGGTTGCTCAGAGCCCCGGCCAACCTCACCTGCAATGGTGCCAGGGATGGGGCAGCCACCACCTCTCTGGGCAACCTGCGCCAGGGTCCCACCACCCTCAGCATCCAAAATCTCTCTTCTCTCTCATCTAAATCTCCCTCTTTGAGTTTCAAACCATCATCCCTTGTCTTGTCCCAACAGGCCCTGCTCAGAAGTCCATCCGTATCTTTCTGACAGGCCCCTTGAAGTCCTGCAAGGCCCCAAGAAGGTCTCCCTGGAGCCTTCTCTTCTCCAGGCTGACCAAGCCCAACTCTCCCAGCCTGGCCTCCCAGCAGAGGTTCCACCCTCCCATCATCTCCGGGGCCTCCTCTGGCCCCGCTCCACCAGCTCCATGTCTCTGCTGTGCTGAGGACTCCAGAAGATGGTTCCAAATCACTCGCGCTCCTTGCTGTTGGTCTCACTTGCTTTTTTCACCACGGTGTTCTGCACAGGTTAAACCTCCCCAGTTTCCTTCCCTCTGACGTACGGGCAGCTGCGGGGCTCTGCTGGGCCCCAGATGACACAAGACTTTCTCCAACACCTTGCTCCAACGTCTGAGGCCAAGCCAGATCTGATCTGGAGGCTGGCCAGTCTGAAGAGCCTCTTGGACAATGGAGCTTCTCAAATGGTTCTTATCCTGCCAGACCTTAATGTGTGGAGGCCCTGTTAACAAATTACACTTTTCTGTTATGGTAACGGTCAAGTTGCTGTTTAGAAGAGGGTTGGAAACAGCTGAAGTTGTGGAGTGGGGAGGACGGGTGGAAACTGTGCTGGGAAAAGCCGCCGGCGCTCGGAGCTTTATTGGTCTAACTGCTGGGAAAGGCTTTTCTGGTCCCAGCGGCGTCTCTCACGGTTGACGCGCGGCTTTGGGGCCTGTGTCATTCCTTCGGCTGGAGTTTGTTTTACGTTTGACAGGACACGGACAAAGCTGCCCTAATCCCATCGCTCACACCCGGAGAGGAGGAGGAGGAGGAGGAAGATGGGGCCAGTCTCTTGTCAGTGGTGCCCAGTGATGGGATGAGAGGCAGCAGGCACAAACTAGAACCCGGGAGGTTCCACCTCAGCATGAGGAGAAAATTCTTTGGTGGGAGGGTATCGGAGCCTGGCCCAGGCTGCCCAGAGAGGTTGTGGAGTCTTCTTCTCTGGAGAGATTCCAAACTTGCCTGGATGTGATCCTGAGCCCCCTGCTCTGGGTGACCTGCTGGAGCAGGGAGATGGATGAGATGATCTCCAAAGGTCCCTTCCAACCCCTACTATTCCATGATTCTGTGATTCTGAGAGCAACTCTTCTTCGTGGCTGGTGCTTCATGGGAGCTTTGCCCCCTTTCCCCACCGCTCTTTGCAGCCAGGCTGTTTGTTTGCTCCTATGTGAGCTGAGGAGCTGCTGAGGAGCCACTTCAGGGCCAAATGTCATGGCTGGTGGGCTCTTCTGATGGCAGCGAGTGCAGCTCGCTGGGGTGGGGACACTCCGGGGCTGTTTTCAGGCTTTTGCAAGCGAGAAGTGAAGTGCATCGAGGAGATAACATCCCAACTCTTTGGGGTTGTTCTTGTGGGTAGAGTCTCCTCTACGAGCTTGAGCCACCCAGCAAGGTACCGTCGGGTGGGAAGTGCTTGGACTTTGCGCTGTAGGTTGACGTGTAACGACTTGTTCAATGCCCTGTGTCCGTTGGAGATTTACCTCCAGCGAGTTCCTTGCCAGTGTTCCAGTTTGGACAGTTGGATTTGCTTTATCAAGCTTCTCAAGCGTGAGGGTTTTATGCCTCTCCAGCAGATCTGACAGCAGTGGCTTTTGGCCTTCTCTCCCAGATGACAATTCTAAGCTCTTTTGTCACTTTTTGGTTACAAAACAAACATTCTCACCCCCTGAAATAACTTGGAAGCCCAAGTTGAAGACTGACGGCGCCTGCATGTTTGCGCTGAGCTTGGTGGTGGCCTCTCCCTGTGAAACTTGAAATCTTTCACAATGGCTTTGGGTGTCGAATAGCTGGTGATAAATAGAGACTCAGACACCCAGAGGTGTGGAGCGAGCTCCTTTCTAAGTCCCTGCAGGCACCTAAGTTAGTTGGAGAGTCCACAGTCGTTCCCTGGTGGAAATTAGGTGCCAAATTGACTTTAAAAACCACCTAAGAGCAGGTTGGGCACCTGCCCTCTGTCCTGTAGAGCTCACCCAGCAACAAGGAAGCTGGAATCACAGAATCGTGGAATGGTTTGGGTTGGAAGGGACCTCAAAGATCATCTCGTTCCAACCCCCTGCCATGGCAGGGACACCTCCCACTAGACCAGGTTGCTCACAACCCCATCATCCAACCTGGCCTTGAACACCTCCAGGGATGGAGCATCCACAGCCCCCCTGGGTAACCTGGGCCAGGGTCTCAGCACCCTCAGAGGGAAGAATTTCCTCCTAATTTCCAATCTCAATCTCCCCTCTTCCAGTTTGAACCCATCACCTCCCGTCTTATCACTCCAGGCCTTTGTGAAAAGTCCCTCCCCAGCCTTCTTGTAGACCCTCTTCAGATACTGCAAGGCCCCAGGAAGGTCTCCCTGGAGCCTTCTCTTCTCCAGGCTGAACAACCCTAACTCTCAGGTGTCTTTTAAAGGAAGAACTTGATCTGTTTGTTTTCATCCCACCTTGGGATGGATTACCATCACCGCTGCATTGTCCGTTCATCCAGGGCAGCGTAGGGAACGTGGACACTAAACCCCAGCCAAGCGCTGGGTTCCTCTCTGGGTGTTCTCCGTGATGCCACCATGACCCTGCTGATCCCAAGCCTGGGCCGAATCCTCACCTCACGGGCAGGAAGCTCCAGGCAGGGAGCTGTTAATGACTGCCCTTAGAAGAAGAATAAAGAGCCTTTCCTGGAACAGTCTCAAAGCAACACGTTTCCTTCCTTGCATTTTAGTGGGAAATCTCATACTATTTTTGCGAGCTCGGGGCAGCGCCTTGTGCTTCCTCCTCTTGGCGAGCGGAGGAGAAACGACCCTTGGAGCCGGACTTTCTCTCCCTCCTACTTCCCAAGAACCACTTTGGTTGCTTGCAACCAACTTCCCTTCCAGTTTGCAGCTCCCGGCGGCAATTCCGGATTCCGTCGCGAGCCTGCTCGCGATCTTCTCCATTCTCCTGGAGGAAGATGGATGTTACGGCCCCGGATTCTGCGCAGCCATCTGTAATAATCTCGTTTATTGTGGTTTTATCTCCTCTTCCCAGTAGCAGCGTACTGCCTGTCCTTGGGGCTTGGGCTGGTGTCTGGAGCACTATTTGTGTTTGAATAGGCTTGTTTGTATCACAGCTCGGGTTGTTAATGCTCTTGGCAGGGCTCCCAGGTCTCCACAAAGTTACCCAAATTGAGCTGGGATGGTCTGGCGACTCATTAGTCTCCCAGAATTAATCCCATGTAGCTCAGTCTCATAAAAAGTTAACTCTGTTTTACCTTCTGCGTTAAATTGGCATCTAAAAGAAGCAGAACAGCGAGGAGCACGGTGACGTGATCGCAGAGGAAACCAGCGTCGCTTGCCGTGGGGTGTTGTAGCTCCTCACAGTAACCCCAGGTGATGAAGTGAGATGGGAGGAGATGTTTGCCGGGGAAAAAAACCTCCCCTGGGTTTGGGGAAATACATGGATTATGATAAGAATGCTGCTTCTTAACAAGCAACAAGCTTCCAACAAGCGACAGGACAAGAGGAACCGGCCTCAGGTTGCCCCAGGGGAGGTTGAGGTTGGACACGAGGAACAATTTCTTGGTGGCAAGGGCTGTGAAGGGCTGTGCCAGGCTGGGAGTCCCCATCCCTGGAGGGGTTTCCAAGCTGTGGAGATGTGCTGCTGAGGGCCAGGGGTTCGTGGTGCCCTGGCAGGGCTGGGGAACAGGTGGACTTGAGGAGCTTCAAGGTCTTTCTAACCCAAATAATTTGGTGACTCTGTGAATCTATGATCCAGTTCTGCCTTTGCTCCTGCTGTCAGCCAAGTACTGCAATTTTCCTCATGGACTCATGGACCTTTCTGGATCCTCCACCCTTCTTCAAAACTCTTTGCCCTATTTAATAGCCTGGGACAGCTGCAAACAGGTTTTCTGTGTTGCCTGTGGTAGAAAGACACCTTACCTTGAGCTGCACCTTTGCTTGGACTTGTTCCTGCCCGCGGGAGGCTGGTGTCTGGGCTGGGTTTTACAGAGTCACAGGATAGTTCAGGTTGAAAAATAGTGGAATGGTTTGGCTTGGAAGGGACCTCAAAGATCATCTCGTTCCAACCCCCTGCCATGGCAGGGACACCTCCCACTAGACCAGGTTGCTCAAGGCCCCGTCCAACCTGGCCTTGAACACCTCCAGGGATGGAGCTTCCCTGGGCAACCTGGGCCAGGCTCTCAGCGCCCTCAGAGTGAAGAATTTCCTCCTAATCCCCAATCTAAATCCCCGCTCCTCCAGTTTCAAACCATCATCCCTTATCCTATCACTACAGGCCTTGTGAAAAGTCCCTCCCCAGCCTTCTTGTAGAGTCCCTTCAGATACTGCAAGGCCCCAGGAAGGTCTCCCTGGAGCCTTCTCTTCTCCAGGCTGAACAAGCCCAACTCTCTCAGCCTGGCCTCCCAGCAGAGGGGTTCCAACCCTTGCACCATCTCTGTGGCCTCCTCCGGCCCCTCTCCACCAGGTTCACGTCCTCTTTGTGCTGGAAGAACACTCTTCTCTTCTGTCAGCAGAACGTGCCGTTTGCTTTTGTTTTCTGTTCTCCTTTCCGCCTATTTTTAGGAGGTTGCTCCGCAGCTCTTGTGGGTTTCTTTGCTAGCTGGTGCAACCTCTCGCTTTAATTTTGTGGTCGTATTAATGTGAAGTTTATCCTCCTGACTGATGGGAACGAGCCGGGAACGCGCCTCTGCTGGTCCTCACGGGCGAGTGCCTCCGTGCTGGGGAGCGGAGCTGTCCTGGTAGACCTGGAGCAGCACAGTTCTTGTCTACGCCCAAGTGTTTGTTGGGATCTGAAGTATTTGAGCTTGTCTTGTGAGTGCTGGGTACGAGCATTCCTGCAGTAACAATGGTCACGTGCCAGCGGCACAATAGGGCCTTATTTTGGGAGCATTCCCTCGACGCTCAGCAGAGTTCAGACGTGGGAGTTTCTGCTGGCTGCATAGAATCACAGCCTGGGTTGGGTGGGAAGGGACCTTTGAAGCTCATCTGGTCCAACCCCCCTGCAGGGAGCAGGGACATCTGCAACTAGAGCAGGTTGCTCAGAGCCCCGGCCAACCTCACCTGCAATGGTGCCAGGGATGGGGCAGTGACCACCTCTCTGGGCAACCTGTGCCAGGGTCCCACCACCCTCAGCATCCAAAATCTCTCTTCTCTCTCATCTAAATCTCCCTCTTTGAGTTTCAAACCATCATCCCTTGTCTTGTCCCAACAGGCCCTGCTCCAAAGTCCATCCGTATCTTTCTGACAGGCCCCTTTAAGCACTGAAGGTCTCCCCAGAGCTTTCTCTTCTTCTCAACACTGAGGTTTAAGGAAAAGGTGGGTTTTTTTAATGGGGGTTTGAGGTGATTCAGGAAAAAAAAGTGTTTTTCAGCCAGTGGGAGCTGTGAAGATCCCAGTGTTGGGCTCGAGAGATGTCAGGGCACTGATAATAGGAGGGTTAGAGACCCATCAACGTCCTCGGAGGTTGCTCGTGACTTTTGCAAGCCAGAAGAGGCATGACTCAGATTTACAAACCTTGGCTCGAGGCTGCTTCCAAACCTCAGCTACTTGTCAGCGATTCAGCTGGAACAGGCCTGGAAAAGCTTCACCACCACAACAACCCACGCGCTCAAACCTGGACCCTGATGTGCATCAGGGCAACCAAGAGTACTCGGGTGGGGGATATTTGTGGTAAAAGGGGCTTGTGAAGGTGTGGCTGTGGCTAGTGACATTAAAGACAATTAAGAGTGGCCAGCAGGTTGAGGGAGGTGATTCTGTCCCTCTGCTGCACTCTTGTGAGAGCCCACCTGCATCCAGCTCTGAAGCCTCTAACACAGGTAGGGCTTGGACCTATTGGAGCGGGGCCAGTGGTGGCCACGGAGATGATCCAAGGGCTGGAACCCCTCTGCTGGGAGGCCAGGCTAGGAGAGTTGGGCTTGTTCAGCCTGGAGAGGAGAAGGCTCCAGGAAGACTTTCTTGTGGCCTTCCAGTATCTGAAGGGAAAGCTTGGGAGGGATTTCTACAAAGGTTTGTAGTGATAGGACAAGGAGTGATGGGTTCAAACTGGAAGAGATGAGACTTAGGTTGGAGACTAGGAGGAAATTCTTCCCTCTGAGGGTGCTGAGACCCTGGCCCAGGTTGCCCAGGGGGGCTGTGGATGCTCCATCCCTGGAGATGTTCAAGGCCAGGTTGGACGGGGCTTGGAGCAACCTGGTCTAGTGGGAGGTGTCCCTGCCATGGCAGGGGGTTGGAACGAGATGATCTTTGAGGTCCCTTCCAACCCAAACCATTCTATGATTCCATGAAGAATCCAACTGTGGCCTTTTTGTGACATCAAGCTGGTGCTATCAACTGAACCTATGACTTCTCTGGTGTCTACAGATGTTCCTCAGAAACTCTTGTCCTCTGTAAAGCTAAAATAGGATGTTTCAAAGGATCTAGAGCATCTGGGTTGAAAAGATCCAGAAACACCAAACAGGCTTTTGAAAACGTGCATCCAGCTTCTCCTGCCTCTTCAGAAACTGCTTCCAAGTGGAAGTTTTGCAATGAGGTTCTGTGAGGTGCCAACACACGTCCTGGGGGAATTCCCTTTTGGGAAGGCTGGTCTTTCATCGCTGCTGTCGATGCGTGTAATCTGTCGAATTCCTTTAAAGGGAGTTAAAATATTACCCCGCGGTGTCTGTCTAGACGAGGATAACGGGCTGAGTTGGTTCTTAATGGGTTCGTTAACACGCTTTGGGACCACTTTGGTTTATGGACAGATGTACCAGGGGGGGACGGCAACATATGGGCTGACTTCAATATCTGCGGCACGAGAGAAACTTTAAAATAAGTGGAAATGGTGGTTATTGAGGTAAGCGAAACCGGCTTATCCTCAGACTGGTGTCCCTGGAAAGTTCTTTGTCATAAATAGAGGACCTGATGGGCTGCTCTGTTCGCTTGGGTGGGAGGGGGAGTTTCAGCTTGCGCTGGTCACCTGCAGCCTTTGCCCTCCAGCTCCTGCAGGTGCCAAGAGCCCATTTAGATGCGTCAAATATGTATTTTAATTGTAAACATCATCCCGTCTATGTGTGAACCTGAGCATCACTTTTAACCTCTCTAGAATCCCAGAATCCTGTCATGGTGGGGGTTGGAGGGACCTCTGGAGATCATCTCATCCAACCCCCTGCTCCAGCAGCTCACCCAGAGCAGGGGGCCCAGGATCGTGTCCAGGCGCCTTTGGGATCTCTCCAGAGAAGGAGACTCCACAACCTCTCTGGGCAGCCTGGGCCAGGCTCCGACACCCTCCCACCAACCAAGTTTCTCCTCCTGCTCCCATGGAACCTCCTGGGTTCCAGTTGGTGCCCGTTGGCCCTTGGCCTGGCACTGGGCACCACTGGCAAGAGTCTGGCCCCATCCTCTTGACTCTGCCCTTTGCCCTGGTGCAACCTGAGGCCGGTTCCTCTTGCCCTGTTGCTTGTTCCTTGGGAGAAGAGCCCGACCCCACCTCGCTCCAACCTCCTTTCAGGGAGTTGTTGAGAGCAAGAAGGTCTCCCCTGAGCTTCCTTTTCTCCAGACTGAAGAACCTCCAGTTCCTCAGCCGTTCCTCACCAGACTTGTGCTCTAGATCCTTCCCCAACTTCGTTGCCCTTCTCTGGCCACGCTCCAGCCCCTCGAGGTCTTTCTGGGTGTGAGGGGCCCAAACCTGACCCCAGGGTTCGAGGCTGGGCCTCCCCAGTGCCCATCCAGGGGGACAATCCCTGCCCTGGTCCTGCTGCCCACACTAGTGCTGCCACAAGCCAGGGAATGTTCTGAAACATGGAGAAGACCTTATTCTGTTAGGTTTAAAGTTTGCGAGGCCAAACCAGTTCAGTAGTGATCAGTAGTCTCCTCTTCAGTGCAGCTCTATCGCAGCTTTAGGTCTCCTAATGCCCATTTTAGGGGCCATCACCACCTTTTTCCTTGCCAAGAGCCAGCTCTTGTGCCCTCAAGATCCGTGATGGATTTGTCATTCATGAGCCTCCGTGGTTCTGAGGGGATTTTGTACGGTTGGAGCTCCACAGGTGCTAATTGGATATTTTGATTTGTTGGAGGAGTTTCTTTTTTAATTCTCTTGACTCTTCACGAGGGAATTTCTCCAGCGAGTTTCCGGTGGGTCTGCTGACGGGATTATTTATTGAGCAATCTGCAGCGCACTTGGTGTGTTGCACACAGAATTGATGTGGCGCCTGCACCGCCGCCTTCTCGCTCTTGACTCACAGTTTCCAAACCTTCCAAGTAAAGTAGGTTGCCTCCAATTCTTTCTCCATCAGGCCAGTAATCAGCTCCTAAAACAATATCTTGTAGCTCTTCTGAACTTAACGGAAGCCTTAACAGAAGAGCCTGACCCCACCTGGCTCCAACCTCCTTTCAGGGAGTTGTGCAGAGCCAGAAGGTCTCCTCTGAGCCTCCTTTTCTCCAGGCTGAACTCCCCCAGGTCCCTCAGAAGTTCTCCAACCCCTTCTCCTTGTGCTCTAGCCCCTTCCCCAGCTTCGTTGCCCTTCTCTACACTTGGGTGACCGTTGCTCTGGGGCTCTGCCTCACTTGGTTTGCAGAGGAGCCCTCGTCTCTCGGATGCCATCACAGCACGTGCCTCCTGTGTCAGCTCAGTGTCAGCCCAGCATCCTGACGTGCCTTGAACCACTCCACATAACGTTTCTCATTTATCTCCATGCCAGAAGTAGAAGAGGCGATTGTCTCCAACAACTCGAGAAGTGATGAACTTCAGGAACAAGTGTTCCTGTCAGTGCTGACCCCCTCGGATAAGCAGCGATGGGGAGACTGAAGCGTGGCTGTTGTCCTGGCTTTGCAAACATCTCCTCGCGACGCTGCAGTTGCTTTGGCGAGGAGCTGAAGTTGCGGTTGAAGGTGGAACGAGATCCCCAACAGAGCAGATGCACTCTTGGAGGCGAAGCTCATGTTTATTCTGGTTGACTCTGTTTCCTCTGCTCTGGAGGAGTTGCTCCTGTTGTGAACGCTGCTGTAGACAAGCTGCTCTTCAAAAACGTGTCTTCTTCAGTACCTTGCTCAAGCTTCAAGGGCTGCCTGGTTATCGACACAGCACGTGCTTGAAGCGTGGCGTTGGCTTTCCTTCATACAGACAACCCATGGGTATTTCCATCACTTAATAAGACACAAGAGTGAGAGAAGAACCCAGACAGGCTTGAGGAGCACACCCTCGTTGGGTTGGAAGTGTCTCTTTGGTGTTCCAGGAGACGGCGGCTGCTCGTCAGGTCGGTGCTGCCAGAACTTTGAAGCATGCTTCGATAATCCATCCTCATCTCTTCCCCTCGCTGTTCCCAACATGCTCAAAATGATCAAAGCGGTGAAATACTGGCCCACGGCTGCAGGAAGAGGGATGAGAATGTGTTCCCTGTATCCAATCATCTGCTTCTTCTGCCTCTTCTTAAGAATAGAATTTATTGACGCAATTTATCCTGCCTAAATGTGATATAAATCTGAGCACACGTATGTACATACCGGTCATATTCGGTAGGGAACGAGCAGCTCAATCTTTCTCTAAAGAACGAGTGAATCCTTCTGACACTGAGAGATTGAGGAAACTTGGCGGCGGGGGGGGGGTTTGCAGCACGTTGTTTTAAAAGAGCTTCTCATTAGGCCTTCAGAAGAAGCTGTTGGTGCCTGAAGGGCCAGCGCGGTTTGCTTCTGTTCTTCTGCTCTCCAACCACGGGCTCCCAGCTGATCCATTTTTAATTCCTCAAATAGCTTTTTCTATGCATCAGAAGCATGACTAGGAGAAGAGCCCGACCCCACCTGGCTCCAACCTCCTTCCAGGGAGTTGTGCAGAGCCAGAAGGTCTCTCCTGAGCCTCCTTTGCTCCAGGCTGAACCCCCCCAGGTCCCTCAGAAGTTCTCCAGCCCCTTCTCCTTGTGCTCTAGACCCTTCCCGAGCTCTGTTGCCCTTCTCTGGGCACTCTCCACCAGCTCACTTAGGATGCAGCAGATGTAAGTCAACTACGTCAGGGCCTGAAGGAGTTTCCCCTTGGAGGGGGAATCCACTGATGGTGGCAAGATCTCTGTTTCTTTAGCAGGCAGGAGCAGCGGGTTCATATTTTGGTTAATCCAGCTCCTAGTTTGGAGCGTTGGTGGAAGTTCAGGAGGATGGTACGAAGAGTGCCGTCTTTTGACCATGTCCCCGTTCAGCTGTCATCTCAAAGCTCACCTTCACCAGGGTTTCACCTTCCTGGTGAAGCCACAGAGCTGCTGTCATCTCCTGCCTCACCACCCTCCAGCTCTGCAAGCTCCCACGTCTCTTCTGGGGGCATTTCTGGGGTGGGTGGCCGTTCCTGGCCCTCTTTATTGCCATTATTATTACGCTGAGGAGCATTTTGGCCGCTCGCCCGTTCCATTTGTGAGAGGAGCGTTTACCCTTTGTCAGTTCATGTTTGCAGAGGCCCTGGAGTTTGGCTTCATAAATCCAAACACAGTTTAGTGTTGCGGACATCTCGCCTCTTTTTGTGGGAGAAGATCTGGCAGCTCCTTTCTCGAAGCTTTTGGTGGTTGCCGCAGCTGAGCCAGCCCTCGGGGAGGGGAATTCCACCTCTTGGAGCCACCTAGTTTAGCAGCTCGCTGCCCTAGCTCGTGGAAATAGAAACAGAATCTCTTTTTTTGGGTCATCTTGAGCAATAATTGATTCCCGTGTCTTTGCAATAGCAGCAGAAGGGGACGGTTTTCTGCAGCACACGTTGCTGAGTCGCATTCTTGGAGCGCTTTCTCGGATAGCTCCTAAAAATAACATCTCCCCACCCTCTCGCCGCTGCTCGGTGTATTAGAATCGTAGAACGGTTTGGGTTGGAAGGGACCTTAAAGATCATCTCGTTCTAACCCCCCTGCCATGGCAGGGACACCTCCCACTAGACCAGGTTGCTCAAGGCCCCGTCCAGCCTGGCCTTGAACATCTCCAGGGATGGAGCATCCACAGCCCCCCTGGGCAACCTGGGCCAGGGTCTCAGCACCCTCAGAGGGAAGAATTTCCTCCTCATTTCCAATCTCAATCTCTCCTCTTCCAGTTTGAACCCATCACCCCTCATTCTATCGCTACAAGCCCTTGTAGAACATCCCTCCCCAGCCTTCTTGTAGACCCTCTTCAGATACTGCAAGGCCCCAGAAGGTCTCCCTGGAGCCTTCTCTCCTCCAGGCTGAACAAGCCCAACTCTCCCAGCCTGGCCTCCCAGCAGAGGGCTTCTAGCCCTTGGATCATCTCCATGGCCTCTTCTGGTCCCCCTCCACCAGGTCCACATCCCTCTTGTGCTGAGGACTCCAGCACTGACCCCAGTGCTCAGGTGGAGAGTCCGATCCGCACGAAGCGAACTCAGAAAGTCTCCACAGCCACACTTTGGTTTCCTTTCTTCTCCCAGCCAGAGCCAAGCGCCAAACTCGGGAGGAGGAGACGCTGGAAGCTCCAGGAACAGCCAGAACATGTTCACAGTCAAGCCCCCGAAGAGACAGCGTTTGCTTTATTACGGCTTTTTAAAATCCTGCTGTAAAAATAGCTGTGGGTGGAGGGAGCCGTTATTTCTCCAGTTCGGACGGGAGGGGGGGGGGAAGTTACTTTATTTACTCTGATTTTTTATTAATAAGAGCAGCTCCGCTCGTCGCGTAACAGGACGGAGGGTTTTGTTATCCTTGGCTGTAATCTGTGATAAACTACCCCTGCCACCAGCCTCGTAGTTTACCCACTAGGGAGCCAGATTATTGCCTTGTAAAACGGAGCACCACTCCTATAATCCCTTAATTAATTAAATGACAAATTTTAGTTCTCTCCCATTGAAAATATAACTTGTACATAGACTTGGATTTATTTGCTCGCTTCTTGCTCGCGGGTTTGTTGTTTGGTTTTTTTTTTTTTCTCCTTTTCTTTGCTCATCTCTGGGCTTCCTGCTGTAAATACTCCTGGTGGGTGATGCGGGTTGGGCCCTTCCTCAGCACCCTTGTTTTGGGGAGTGTTTTGTAGGTGTTTCATAGAACCATTTAGGTTGGAAAAGCCCTTTAAGGTCATCCAGTCCAACCATAACTCTACCAAGTCTGCTGCTAAACCATGTTCCTCAGCACCACATCTCCACGGCTTTGAAACACGTGCAGGGATGTATTGCTCCATCCCTGGAGATGTTCAAGGCCAGGTTGGATGGGGCCTTGAGCAACCTGGTCTAGTGGGAGGTGTCCCTGCCATGGCAGGGGGTTGGAACGAGATGATCTTTGAGGTCCCTTCCAACCCAAACCGTTCTATGATTCTATGACTCTATGATTCTGTGCTGTGCTGGACAGTCCTTTGAAGAGATGAGTGTTGTCCTCGTCTTGCAGGTGGTGACAACAAGATACAGAAAGTCCCTTGACCACTCTGGAGAGCTGGTGGTGGGTCTTGGTGGGCGTGGAAAGCTCCTTTCCAACCCTTCTGGCATTCCAGTATCTGAAGAGGCTCTACAAGAAGGCTGGGGACGGATGTTCTACAAGGGCTTGTAGTGATAGAATGAGGGGTGATGGGTTCAATCTGAAAAAGGGGAGATTGAGATTGGAAATGAGGAGGAAATTCTTCCCTCTGAGGGTGCTGAGACCCTGGCCCAGGTTGCCCAGGGGGGCTGTGGATGCTCCATCCCTGGAGGTGTTCAAGGCCAGGCTGGATGGGGCCTTGAGCAACCTGGTCTAGTGGGAGGTGTCCCTGCCATGGCAGGGGGTTAGAACGAGATGATCTTTGAGGTCCCTTCCAACCCAACCCATCCTGTGATGCTGTGACCCTTCGACCTTCACCATCTCGCCATCGCCGCTCCCTTCTAACCTCGATTCAGCGCTTTCTCTTCATACATGAAAAATCTCCTGGTTCCTCCCAAAGTCTCCTTTAAACTCGCGCTGCATTAATTTCTCTTCCCCGATTGTGTCCGGGGCCACCAAGAGATCCTCCTTCCCCGCCAGCGCGGCCTTGATTAACGACGGCCCCGCAAAGGGCAGCTTCTGCTTCTCGATATGTTTAATTTTTTGTCGCTTATTTAACAATTTCCTCTTCTCCCCTCTCTCCTCAGCTCGGCTCGGCCACGTGAAATATGGGAGACGACAGGCCCTTCGTGTGCAATGCCCCCGGCTGCGGACAGGTACGATTCCCGGATACTTTATTGGGAACGTGTCGCTGTGAATCAAAGTGGCTGTTTTATCACGGAGGCAAAGAGTTTAAAGCCGGTGTTTTACGCCATCACGGGAGGTAATCAGATCAGAGGATCTGCGGGGCGTAAATCCCCGTTACGAGCGCTCCGAAGGAATGAAACCTGCCTCGCTCTGGGCTCTCTTGGTATTCCGCCGGTGTTTCCCAGGAAAACGCGTCCCGAGAACGTCGCTCATCCCTTCTGAAGGCTCTTTATCCAAAGGGCCGGCCCTTCCCTCGCCCTCGGGACGAGGTAGCGGCTGCGACGTGTTCCCTAAAGCAGCTGAGAATGCGGCTCGTGTTATGCGACCCCCCCCCCAAACCGCCCTGTTCTATTTTGAGCCTGCCAGAAAAAAAAAACAAGACCCATTGTGAATTTTTCCTCCGTGGGTAGAGCGTGTGGAGGCCTCGGGAAGCTTCTCCTCGCTTTCCTGGGGCAAATGGTTGTTGCTCTGAACCAGCCCCGTCACCGTGGCAGAGCCATGGCCTGGGAAGGTGCCTTCCTGGCGTGTTTTGGTCGGTTTTGCGTCGAAGCTGGGGGGTTTTTTTGGCCTCTCTTCTTTGGCTCGGCTTCACCTCGCAGGTTTTTAAGAGCTTTTCCCAAAGGTGAGCTCCAGGGCTCTCCAGCTCCCGTTAAACAGGAGGAACAGGCTGATTGTGCCGTTGCTGCCGGGGCTTTTTTTAATGGGACCTCTTAGAAACTGGAGCTTCTGGGCACGTTCAGCCTGGGGAGAATTGGGTTTGTCTGTCCTGAAGGGTTTGAACCTCTGTCCTGAAGGGTTTGAACCTTTGTCCTGAAGGGTTTGAACCTCTGTCCTGAAGGGTTTGAACCTCCAAATGCCTTTTGCAGGGGTGAGGCGGGGCAGAATTGTGGGTTTTAATGAGATGTTAAGCGCCGTTGACACACTTTGTTTTCCTGGCTGCGGCCGTTGGACGTTGAGTTGCCAGACTTGTGGCCGTGACCCATCTGGGAGCTCTCACCAAGCCCAGGGGAGCCCCCTCCCTGCGCCCCTCCCTCAATTCTTCAGCGTATTTAATACCTTAATGCCTCTTGTGGGGTCTCAGGACGAATCTGCATCCCCAGAGCACGTCCTCCGAGGGCGCATCTGGATTCTCCAACACCTTTATTTTTATAGCACAGAAATGGGTCGAAAATCACTCCCGGGGGACGGGGGGTGTTGGAAAATTCCCAGTTGGGACTTCCCAGCTCTTTGGTCATTCCAGGACTGGTCTCATCTGGAGCATTTTCTACCCCCTCGCAGGTGATCTTCCTCTTTTTTTTTTTTTTCTCCTTTTCTTTTTTTTTTTTTGCAGGCTGCTTTTTATCTCAAACTTCTTTGCCTGTGAAATTGCGCAAGTCATTTCTAAAATGTATTAGCTGCATTTGAGCACTTAATGATGTGAGGACTTCAATCATACAACCTTAAAATCGGATTCAAACAAGCAATTAAGGCAAACAACAATGTATTTAAATTTAATCTCCCACAATCTCCCACAAATGACATATAAAGGTGGTTGCTTCCTCCTTTCGCTGTTCCAGACTGCTGCTTATGGGTAATTCTGACAATTCTTCATGTTAATATTGAAATGTTAGAATCCGGGTAATTCATACCGCCGTGATTCATTGTGATCTAACCTGACCTCGCGCACGGTTTCCTAGAACGTCCTTCAATACCTGCTCAAACCAGCGCGTGGATTAAATAATGATGATCCGAGCTTGATGGAAAATATCTCCGGGGATGGAAAATTCACCACAGCCCTTGGTTAAGTTGTTCTAATAGTTAATCGCTCTCGCCGGGAAGGAAAAATGATGCCTCCTTTCCCTGCTCGGCTGCAGCTTCTGGGCTGCGGAGCTTGTTAATTTTGATTTTTTAGACAGAAAATGCCTCCTATCAAACTTCTGATGTCCATAGGTGTTTGCTGACCGATCAAGTCATCCCTTAACAATCAAATCCTGGCCTTCAAGCCTCTCCCTGTAAGTCCTACTGGCACCTTTTTATGGGCTTCTCTTCCCTACCCCAGCTTCACGTTGCAGGTTTTTAAGAGCCGTTCCCAATCCCGCTCGGCAGCGGTACCGCGGTACCCCCGAGCCACCCAGACCATCGTGGGAGGACCGCCGGCTAAAATTACCTTTGGGTGGAGTAAAACCGGCTCGTCGCCGTGAGCTGGACATGACAGCGCCGTCGGGAGCTTGGGATATTAAAAATAAAGGGGATTTGGGAAGGCGGGGGCTGCTGGTGGCCGGCAGCTGTCTGCAGGGCTCGGCCGCTGCAGCACGTGCTGCATTGGTTTTTTGGCACGAAACCCTGACCCTTGACGAGCTGCCGTGGATCATCCCGTTGGAAACGGCTCCTTCGCGGGGACTCGGGTGAAAGGGAAGCCTTAAGAAGGGGCAGAGGTGGCTGCAGCTATCTCAGTTCATTCCCGAAGAGCGAGATGCTCGTCTTCAAGCACAGGGGACAAAAAGGGGCAGTGAGCTCCGTGGGACCTGCTGCAGAAACTTTTTTTTTTTCTGGTGGGTGCTGAGAGCCCGCAGCTCCTGTCAGGGTCCGTATGGTCCAGAGGTTTGAGCTTTCTGGAAGAGAATCTGATGATTTTCCCGGACTGGGGCCGGCACCAAGGGCGACTCTGTGCAGGATTCAGCCCTTTTTTATTTTCTTCAAGCCCTTTTGCTTAAGAAAAAAGCCACTGAAATGGGTGGGTGGTGGCGGCTATTGGGCCTCTTGGGTTATCAGGATTTTTGGCTCGCCAGGTCCTCTCACCTCTCACCTCCCTGGCTCCAGCATCTCCATTCCTTTCATTCCCAAACTTTGATCCTGTGCTCAATCCTTCAGGTGGGTTTTTCTCCCTGCAGATTCCTGCTCTTTCAGGGTATTCCCCTGTTTGAGGTGGCTGCTCCTGCTGCTTTGGTCCTGAGCAAGCTGGGTTGGGCTTCTGGCTTTAACGATGGGGACATGTTGCCCTGTCCTTTTTCCCTGGCTACCATGAGGGATCTGCCTCTTGTGAGCTCTGCTCCAGAACGGGCAGTGGCTGGAGAGACCATGGGAGAAGGAGACGGGAGATTAGATCCAAAGAGATTCAACCAGGAGAACGAAGACAATGACCATGAGGCCAGTGGTCATAGGATCCTAGAATCCTAGAATGGATTAGGTTGGAAGGGACCTTAAAGGTCATCTCATTCCAACCCCCTTTAGTTTTAAGCAAAGAAAAACTTATTTTCAATTTCTTTGAACCATTAATTGCTTCTTTCCCTCCGTAGCTGGTGCCAACCCCGACTTTTATCCCGTATTCCCTTTTTCCCCCTTTTTTTCCACTGTTTCTGTGTAGACACGGGCTGTCAAGGCAGCTTTGCAGGGAAATGAGGAGAGGGAAGAGCAAACGGCCACCAAAAATAGATGAGCAGATCTTGCTGACCCCCCCTGTATCATCAACCCCAGTGGGGCTGGCGGTGGGTATGTAAACATGTTGTGGTTGCT
This sequence comes from Eurystomus gularis, assembly GCA_013400335.1. Taxonomy (NCBI): domain Eukaryota; kingdom Metazoa; phylum Chordata; class Aves; order Coraciiformes; family Coraciidae; genus Eurystomus; species Eurystomus gularis. The sequence continues at coordinate 21,332 of VZZY01006848.1, read as the reverse complement.
AGGTCTTCAGAGGTGGTTATTTTGGGATGTTGTACGCGATCCCTTCCCAACAGCGAGGCCGCCGCGACGCAGCTGCCTTCCAAACACGCTGCATACGCTGCTTTTGAGAAAGGTTCTTCTCAAGGTCGTTTGGCTGGGTTCTGGGAGGACAGGTGATGCGTTTTTCCCTCACCCCCTTCCCCCTGCCCTCTGTGGTGGTCTCCAGACGATGTGGCCTCCAAAAAGGAGAGGAGGGAGGTGGAGGCAGGTCCCGGCAGGTCCCTGCCTCCAAAATGTCCATGGAAGACGTTGAGCGATGCCTTTAGTGAAGGTTTCGTTGAAGCTGCCCGGTGAAACTCGTCAGGGAGTGGGGTGTGTTGATAATCATTAAAATCTAAGTAATTAAAACTTTGGCCATCCTGTCTCAGGCCTCTAGAGCAAAGGACTGGAAGGAAGGTGGAGGCTCGGGGTGATCTTGTGCGACCTTGCCACTGCTGGGATGGGCTTAACATCTCTGTTGGAGACATGGACGGTGGGATTGAGACACCCTTGGCCAGTTTGAGGATGACACTGAGCTGGGTGGTGTGGTCAACACGCTGGAAGGAAGGGATCCATCCAGAGGGAGCTGGACGGGCTGGAGAGGCGGGCCCAGGCCAACCTCATGAGGTTCAACAAGGCCAAGTGCAAGGTCCTGCACCTGGGTCAGGGCAATGCCAAGCACAAATCCAGGCTTGGCAATAAGTGGATTGAGAGAAGTGCTGAGGAGAAAGACTTGAGGGTGCTGAGGGTGAAAAGCTCAACATGAGCCTTTAATGTGTGCTCGCAGCCCAGAAACCAACCGTGACCTGGGCTGCATCCCCAGCAGCGTGGGCAGCAGGGCAGGGAGGGGATCCTGCCCCTCTGCTCCGCTCTGGGAGACCCCCCTGCAGTGCTGGGGCAGCTCTGGAGTCCTCAGCACAGCAGAGACATGGACCTGCTGGAGCGGGGCCACAGGAGGCCCCAGCAATGATGGGAGGGTGGAAGCTCTGCTGGGAGGCCAGGCTGGGAGAGTTGGGCTTGTTCAGCCTGGAGAAGAGAAGGCTCCGGGGAGACCTTCTTGCGCTCTTGCATTATCTGAAGGGGCTCTACAAGAAGGCTGGGGAGGGATGTTCTACAAGGGCTTGTAGCAATAGGACAAGGGGTAATGGATTCAAACTGGAAGAGGTGAGACTTAGATTGGAGATTAGGAGGAAGTTCTTCCCTCTGAGGGTGCTGAGACCCTGGCCCAGGTTGCCCAGGGGGGCTGTGGATGCTCCATCCCTGGAGGTGTTCAAGGCCAGGTTGGACGGGGCCTTGAGCAACCTGGTCTAGTGGGAGGTGTCCCTGCCATGGCAGGGGAGTGGAACGAGATGATCTTTGAGGTCCCTCCAACCCAAACCATTCCATGATTCTATGATTCCTGAGAGCCAGGGCTGGCAGAGGGTGGTCACTTGATGTCTGGCTCTTGACCCCCCCCTTAGACCCTTCCCAGGCCACAGGCCTGGTGTGTGATCTGGGCAGGCGAGCCGGCAGCAGGAAGCGTAGGCTGGTGGATCAACATCTCTCTTCCACAGCCCTTCCTCTCCTGCTCCTCTCCTGAAGAGATACTTGAGGCTTTACGAAGGGTCATAACAGCAGAACATCTTTATTAATAAAGTTTGATCCACTCCCGTTGCCCAAAGTAACGGAGGGGCCATAATATTGTATCTACTCTACCAGGAGCAAGCCCATCCCTGGCCCTGCCTCCCCACGCCACACCATTCCACCCTGGAGAAGTGACACCACCCATCCCTCAGGTCCTCATTCCAGCCCCATTTCCTCCAAAGAGCCGTTCGCTTTTGAAACCCACCCTTCACTTAACAACTGCCTCCCCTTGAACCCACGCCACCGAGGAGCTGCTCCGGGAAACGCCGAGCCCACCGCTTCCGCGAGGCCAGAGAATGATTTTTCTTCTTTGTGGTTTATTGTATCCTCTTATCTTGTCATATAATAGAAATAATGTTTATGGCATTGAGGCCTCAGCATCGCTTGGCATTTAACCAACCTCAAAAGCAGTTTATTGCTTTGTATACTCTGCCGCCATGACCATTATCCCTTAAATCTCTATTGCTTGGTAATATACGAGGCAACAAATGGCTCCTGCGATTGGCTAAACGTGGAACCGAAGCTAAGGTGTGTTTTGGAGCTTGTATAATCCAAACGAATATAGATTATTCCTTTTATGTGGTGTGGAGAGGGAAAAAAAATGGCCCTTGTCTCTTTCCAAGAAGCGTTGAGGGTCTCCTTGTCACCGCTCAGACTTCTCAACAGCCCAGGACGTGGCCTGTGCTCGTGGGGTGGGATTTCCAGCCGTGGAGGGATCTCCATGGGCACCTCGAGCTGTGATTTGTGCCCGGGTGTCTTCATCCCGGTGTCAGGTAGGGACCAGCTCCACCAGTATGAGGAATGAGTCTTGGCCCCATCCCTGCAGGTCTATCCGTGGCCAGATGTCCTCGGTGGAAGCAGATGGGTCAAGATGACAAGATGAAGAGGCGCAATAAGGTGGTGAAGTGAGTAGGTGGGTGTGGGGAGCAGCCCAGAGGTGAGAGGAGGAAAGTGCCCATTTGCTTCACAACAAAGCGTCTTAGAATCATAGAAAGTGTTGGGTTGGAAGGGACCTCCAAAGGTCACTTGGTCCAACCCCCCTGCAGTAAGCAGGGACATCTCTAGGTCAGGTTGCTCAGAGCCCCATCAAGCCTGACCTTGAACATCTCCAGGGATGGGGCCTCCCCCAGCTCTCTGGGCAGCCTGTTCCAGTGTCCCACCTTTTTCCTAATGTCCAACCTAAATGTCCAACTCTTTTCTAGCTGAAAACCATCACCCCTTGTCCTGTCACTACAAACCCTTGAGAACAGATCCTCCCCCACCTCCTTATGGGCCCCTTTCAGGTACTGGAAGGTCACTCTAAGGTCCCCTTGGAGCCTTCTCTTCTCCAGGCTGAACAGCCCCAGCTCTCTCAGCCTGTCTTCACAGGAGAGCTGTGATCATTTTCATGGCTCTCCTCTGGACATGCTCCAACAGGTCCACGTCCTTCATTTCAAAAACTTCCAAAGCTTTTGAAATCAAAAGCTTTCAAAGCTTTGCTTTGTTACCACCTCACCTCCTCCTTATGACGTAAAGCAAAATATTCCTTGTCTGGAAGCTGCCAGGAGCCACCTTTACCCCCATGAGAACATCCAAAGGGATGTCTCAGCTTGTCTCAAGGCCCGCGCAGGTGCAGGACATGAGTGTGTTGGGTTTGAACACAAGCGTGTCCAGAAGGAACCACTTGTGTGTCGGTTTACGGGCCTCCAGAGGTTCTGCCTCTCAAGACCTCGCTCCTGAAGCTTAGGAGAGGAAACCAGACGAGCTGCGTAAGGAATTCAGAGGTCAAGTGGAATCTGTGAGAAACCTCAGCCCAACTGGCTACCTGCCGCTCGAGCAAACGGGAATTTAAAGGGTGATTAAGCAGAGTTATGACACCTTGTCCTGCTGTAGAAATTGTGACTGTCCTGGCACGGGAACCGAGTGGGACCAGGCTTGGCCACGGGCACAGGGTGTCCTGAGGAATTCAGGCTCTGACCCCCATGGATTTAACGAGGCAGGAGCCGTTCTGCCTTTGGAAAACTGAGCCTTGTGCATCAGGAGAACGACGAGACGGGGAACACCGATCAGCGAGGCTGGGGAGAGCAGCAGGCCCGGAGCAGGGCTTCCAACCACCCCTTGCCAGGCTGCCAAGCCTCCATCAAGAGCTCCAGGGACACCCCTGGGTGACCTGGCCACCAGGATGCCATGGGGCTGGGTACCACGTGTCCCCAGAATCCCAGCTAAAGGGCTGGATCCTACGGGAAGCGAGTTCCATCCTTGGAACCGAGCAACTAGAGGCTTCCCCAAAGGGTCGCTCCGTGCTGGGGTCGAGCCGCGGCCGACGTCCCCCTCTCCCAGCCAGGTATTAAAATGAAAAATTGTGGATGTTAACGACGGAACGAGAATAAAAACCCCTTCTCGGCGCTCATTGTTATGCTCGGGCACAGCTCGCCCCGCGCTGTACTTAGCATGCAAAGTCACATCGCTGTTGTGTCCCTACTGCACCCAAGTGATTTGAGGAGCCGAGCCATAAACTAGAGTTTCTTTTCTGGTTTTTAAATTGGAGGAAACGTCTGAAGCTCTGCGGCGAGGAATTCCTGCCTGGAGACGCCTGCTCGCTTCCCATCTGCAGCGTTTTATTGGAGGCTGCCACCGCCGAAAGCAAACCCTACCGAGAAACATCTCGGTTAAAGGTCTTCTATCCTTTTCCAGGTTTCCCGAGTTAATTATTTATTTCCAATTAAAGCCCCTTCCACCGCACTACCTGTCCGTCGGGCGCAAAATAGCAGATGCTGCCCAAATCTCCGAGCGTTTTCCGGTCCGTCGTGGCTCCGACGAAAAGTAGCGGCTGGTTCTAGCAACTCTTTAGGTTGTCTGCACCGAAAAAAGAATAAAAAAAAGGGATTGGATTTGGGTTGTCGCTGATGGATTGTCAGCAGAGCGAGGTGAAACCTCCCACCTCTTGCTGGAGGTATTTTTGGAGCTGGGGAGGGGAGAGCTAATTTGGAATAATAATAATAAGCTTGAGAAGGCATCTGAAACCCGTAAACGTTTATTTTTTACACTCCTATAACTTAAAAACGGCCAAACCAATTTAAACCAAATTGGATAATAAAAAATATTGCTCCTGGGCTGAGCCCCTGTATGCCAAGTTCCAGCCTCGAATGAATTTTTATGACCAAATTATAAACCCCCTAGAAATGAAGGTTTCAGATGGAAACGTTGACAGACCTTTAACTACAACAGCGCTAGAATAGAACTTCTTTTTCTATTTTTTTTTTCTTTTTTTTTTTGGTAGAAAATGGCCGTTTTAAAATATAATTAAGGCTTAAATATTATTTAATAGCAGCATTTCCTGGAAGTTCAAATCTTAATCATTCCTACGGCCGGGGCTTCGCTGCCAGCGCCGGCTCTGCTTTGCATTTGCACGCACCCGTGCGGCGCTGAACCGACGCAGACGCTCGTCTGTCAGATGAGAACAGGGCTGGACAACTGTCCAAACCCCCCCTTTTTTTACAAAAATACGAGCCCCAAA
>VZZY01006848.1:0-16174 GCA_013400335.1 Eurystomus gularis | reverse complement strand
CCCCCCTTGCCCCCCCCCCCCCCCCCGGCACCAATCCTGCGTGTGGCCAAGTAACCATCACCGAAACCTCAGCCGACGACTCGCCTTCGAACGGCGCGAAACGCCGGTGGGTCACTGTTGAGGAAAACAAGTTCACGTCCCCGCTGGCTGGTTAGGTAGTAATTAATTCATTCGTTCGTTAGCCTTCGGAGCTCTTTGGCCACGCTCTGGCCGTGGCAAACCTGGAAGATCCACGTCTCACAGAGCTGGAATGAGAAGTTTTCCTTCCGCCAAGCTTCGACGTGGCTTTTCCCCGTCCCCGCATCTCCCTTTCGGTTAGTGCTGGTGTGGGGTGATGTGCAGCTCCCCCCCCTTTCAGCCCCATTTCCAGCCCTACCCCCCTTTCTCGAACTTGCTAATTCCTCTATTTTGCTGCCTTTTTCCCCCCCCCTGCATTTAAAAATAACCCCCCGGGTGGTTGCTGCAGTGCCGCAGATGCAGGGCTTGCTGCAACGCCCAGTTCCTCTACTGGTGTGTGGCCAGTAAAAGTGGAACTAGCACTGGTGGGGGGGGTCACTGCTTGGTGTCCTCTCCCTTTTCCTGCTGCTTTGCTCACTCCCCGCTCTCCTTGTGCAGGTGAATAAGCTCCTTGGTGTTAACCCTGCTGCCAAATAACCTCCTCGGGACGAGAGGATGCTGATAGCGGGGGACAGAGACCCACGACACCATCCCCTCCATCCTGGGTCGATGTATTTTGTGTAGGGTTTGTACGAAAAGTCTTCACCGCGAGACAACACTGGTAGAAAGCGACTTAACGTGGGAACGGGGCATGTTTGTAGGTGAAACTCAGCCCGTGCTGTTGCTCATCCTCCTTCTTCTTCCTCGCAGGAGCCACGTGCAAAGCAGCTTTTACCCCCTTCTTTGACAGCCACCAGCCGGGACACCCACCGCCGTGGCCGCCCTGGGAGGGGGCTGCTTTAAAGAGCTAGTTTTGAAGCTGAATTTATGGGGAAACTGTAATTATCTGTATTTTCGGCTGTGGCAGCATCCCCCTCGTGCTTGTGTTTGCGTGTGAATTTGGTGAGAGGTCTCTGGAAGGCAAAGCGGACGGGCTGGATGCGGCTCTGCCGCGTCTCTCACTAGAAACCTCCCTCATCTGCCTGGTGAAATATCTCAGGGGGTTGGTTTCTTTTTTTTCCTTTGTGTCAAGCGATCGCACGAATGGGTTGAACGTGTTCGTAGAGATCAGTAACTTCAGCTTCTCTGAGTTCCCTTCCTAGTTTGGGTTGTCCCCGAAAGATCTGGGCTGTGACTTGGGCTTTTCCATTCCTGCTCCGCTGATTGCCTGCTCCCGGCCAAGCCCTCGTTAGGATTTCTTTGCCTCACCGCCATGAAAATTTGCCGTATTTCGCTGCGTGGCGGTCAGAGCGAAGAAATCCTTGGCTTTGAAGAAGCAGCTGCCCGGTTTTCCCCTCTGTCACCGCAGAGATGCGGTGGCCGGGCTGCAGAACACCCAAGAACGCCTTAAAATACGCAGAAATCAGCTTAAAGGCAGGTGCTGTGGGAGGACGGGCCGAGCTGCGCGGCGTTCGTTAGCATCCTCGTTCAATTTTTGGGTGTAAAAACGCGCGTCTGTGAGGTTTACACAATGCAGCCTCTTCCACGCGGCCGTAGCATCGCCGGTTACGGAGCTCATCACCCTTCTGAGCACCTCTTGTCCCCAAGGATTCACAAATCACAGCGGAAACACACCCAGGGCACTGGGGATGTGGGTTTGGGGTCTCCCGGGCGAAGGGAGCCCCTTTTTCTAGGGCCACGGGGGCTGAGAGCTCCCTGATTTTCTTGGGGGACCCTCCAGAACTTCTTTGAACCTTCCTCGTTGGAGAACCTTCCTCGTTGGGGCATCGAGCCTTGCTGCCGGGGAAAGCCGGGCCGTGCAGTCGGCTACTGTAAATATATGTGTAGAGACAGCACGCGCCGCGCGTGTCCCGATATAAAAACCTATCTACCTATAGAGTCGTACCAAGACGAGCGTGTCCTGGCTGCCACCCCCCCTTGCTCGGGGCTCTTTGGTGCCACGTGCTCGAGGGCAGCACTCCTCGATGCCCTCGAGCATCCCCCATCTTCACGGCACCGACCGTGCTGGTTTTTCGCGGTACCCACTGGTTTGTGCCGGGTCTGGATTTTCCCGGACGCCAGCGGGTTTCGAATGATTTAAATTAGTGGGGTTTAATCTTTTTTTCTTTTTTTTTCATCCCCAGATTATTGGCTGTTTTCCCCTCTCTGCGGCGGGGCGAGGGAGAGGTTCCCCTTTCTTGGGAACGGGATCAGGGCTGCAGAAATACCCCCAAAGGCCGTGGCCGTGCGCTGGCGGGGAGCGGGTCCTTCTCCTTTTGATTTAAAGCGGTTTCACAGCCGTGGAGTCGCTGCTTTGAGCGAACTAATCTCAGCCCGGTCCTTACCTAAAGCTCCTCGCTCCCTATCAGGAATGCAAACGGCGTGTGCTGCTCGCGCGAGGCCATAAATTGAGCCAGGCTCTTTTATTAACTTGAAATTAGACCCAGCTCAAAAGCTTCCTTGTGGTCTCGAGCTGAGGAGGAGGAGGAGGAGGAGGAGGAGGAGGAAGGCGCCGGTGGCTGCATTTTCTCACAGCCCAACGCGAACCCCGAGTGTTGCCCCGAGTTTAACCTGGTCTGGTCTTCTCTCAGGAACAGCAAAACCCATTTTTCCCCCCCGCTGCCCCTCGTAAAGCAGATGAGAAGCAGGGCACCGGGTTTGGAGGTTTTGGATGGTGGGTGAGGAACCGACAGATCTTAAGATGCAATCACAACCTGCCTTGCTCTCAGGAGTGATTGTTTCCTGCCTCTTCTGAGCTCTGCAGGGGGGGGTTTTGGCCAACAAAATAATTTCCTTCTGTTAAAACCAGTCTTTTGGCTGCTGATCTCCGAGCAGATGAGGAACGCTTTGGTTTTGCTGCATGAGGAGGTATCTTCTCGCCCAGGCGTGGCTTTGACAATCCTCGCCCTGCCATCGCGGCCACCTCTGATTTTTCAGAAGATGCGGGAGCTTGCGGTGTTTTCTGTAAACATGCCTAAAATCCAACCAAACTGTTGCTTCGGGCCAAAAATACCAAGCTGGGGGGGCTCTGCCTGGTCCTTCCACCTCCTTCCCCAGCAACAGCGATGCCGAGGAGGCTGGTTTAGGTTGCAAGGGGTTTTTTGGGGCTCTTTAGACCCTGCACAGAGTTACTCACACCCACGACCTGGTTTTATTTCCATTTCTAAAGACTTTCTAATCTAAATATTTTTCCATCAGCCGCTCGCCCCGTTCCATTCCCTAACCCCAGAAGGACAAGGAGGGAGCTTTGCAAAGAGGGACGGGAGGCAACTCGAGCCGGCTCGTGGTAACGAAAAGCAGCTAAAATCCTCTTTTTTTCTTCCCAATCTTCCTGGCCGGGCATTGTCGGATGGCAGAGGCCGCTCCGCCCCTCTGCGGCATCCCAGCCGGCGCGGCCACCGATGCGGCTCTTCATCGGGAATGCCGGAGCACGGGCGAGCAGGAGACGCCGTGTCCTTCTGCGAGAGACAAACCCACCCCCCGCCTCATCCCCCCCCCACCCCGAGCTGGGGAAAAAGAATATCTCAGGTCCTTTCTAGAGGTTTCATGTGAGATCTGCGACTGAAAGCGGAGCAGGGATTTCTAGCCTGGCTTTTTTTACGCTTTAGGGGGTTTTTGGTTAACGCTTCTCCCCCTCCTCGGCGTTGCTGCTTTGCATGAGAACCTCCCGTGAAGAGGTTCTTGGGTGGAGGTGTAAAAGGTCCCAATAAATCCCTTTATTTCTCTAGTCGCCCTTTTGGGAATGGGGGTTGAAGGACAAGGGTGGATTCTTTGGGCTGCGTGGTCCCGCCACGGGGGGCTCGTGATGCTGCAGCCACACAAAGAGCCGGCGCGGAAAGGGGGAAAAAAGCCCCTTTTGGGCTTTTTCTTTGCACGTAAAGAACGGGACGCGTGGCCCACGGGCAGAAATCCCCTTTGTGTACGGGAGGCAGCAAACAGGGATTTTTCCTCCCTTTCCCCTGCCTTTATTGGTGCTGTCTGGAGGAATTGCGGCTCGACCGGCTGCTGGGTGTTGAAAAGCGAGCTGCCGGCTCCGTACCCATCCCTGCCCTTCTGCCAAGATCCCCCGCAAAGCTCCTGCCGTCTCGGGAAGAAGCGTTGGCATCGTGTTTATTTAACACCTGCTTAATGATGCCAGCGGAGAAGCCGCGCCGCCGTTTTCCCCGGCGCTTGCAGCAGCTGCTCGGCTCAAATCATTTTTTTATACGCCGGATTAAAACAATAAAATTCTTAAAGTCCTAAAATTCCCCCCCTCCCCTCCCCGAGCGTAAACATCGAGACAATAAAAGAATTCCACGGATGTGTGAGGGGATGGGGCGGGAGAGTCGCGCAGCAGCACGGAACGAGCTGACAATTCATCTCGAAGCCGCGCAGTGACAAGCGGAGCCCTCGCAAAACTCCCCGGCCGGGCTGAACGTGGGGCCAGCGAAGAGCTGGGGGCTTCTCGACCCCCTCGGGTTATTTCTAAGTAGCTGCATCGGGGGCTGCTTTCGGGCAGAGAAGCTGGGTTTTCATTTGAGGGGTTTAATTTGAGGGCTTTGCGGTTGTTAGAATAATTGACGGGCATTTGAAGCGTCGCTTGTCGACGTTTCTCCACCGAAACCCCCTTGGTGAGGGCTTCAGGCTGGGAGACGAGCGGTCCCATCTCCAGCAATCTCATTTATAAGGCTAAATATTCAAAGAGAGGGAGTTGAAGCCCTCCAAGCTAGACTTCGAAAGTGAGGAGCCCATCGCGCCATTAACGTGTGAATCTCGCTGCCTCTTTTCTTTGCTTTTTTATGCCAAGGTTCCTGCTTTCCCCCGTGCGACCCCAGCCCCCTGCAAAGCCTGTGAGGGACCAGAGATTTTCGGCCCTGAAGATACAAAAGGGCTTCAAATTCGTCCCTTTGAATATTTTAGTCTCATAAAGGAGCTTTTTGGAGGTGGGATTGCTCATCTCCCAGCCTGAAGCCCTCGCTAAGGGGGTTTCGGTGGATGAACGTGGCTTCCGCGCTTGTGAAAATCTGCCAATTCCTCAGATTTAGGAGCATGAATCCCGGCTTTTGTTTCTGGGGCCGGGGGAGGCGTTTCCCACCCCCTTTTCAGGTATTAACCACAATTTGTGATCGCGGCGCTCGCTCGTCTCCCCTCTTACGAGCCTCGCGCCGCGCTCGCTATAAACCCCGACCGTTCCTAAGCTCCAGAAGAAAATTTAAATGCCTTTTGCTCCGGCTGCGTGTGCAATTTTATTATCCGCAGCCCATAACGGAGGCGGGCAAAACGGTTAAGACCCTAAAGGATGCGAGGAAAGCGATTGTGGTGACCTCAGCTGTATTATTTCTCCATCGCTGAATCATCACCCGGTTGGCACCGCGGTGGGGGGTGGGGGGGGGTTGAGCTCGGCTGCGGGCGCAGCCGGGGCCGGCGAGGGGCTGTTCATCAACCGGCGCGGAGAAAAGCTTCTGGGGAAGCTGCCTGCGTTACGCTCGCCTCCATCTCTGGTTTTTCTTGCGCTTCAAAAGAGTTTATCCGCTTAATTTGTGCGAAGGGCTGCGGGTGGAAAGTCGTGTCCAAAGGGTTTGCCCGTTAGGTGGGAGAGGATTAAGGAGGGAGTTAAGAGCGAGCGAGAGCCCCGGGATGGCGCAAATGGCGGCTGGGGAGATGGTTTGGAGGGAAAAATAGGCTTTTATTGGGGATTTTGTCGGGTTGTTAAGTGCACAGACAAGCAGCGGGGAGCTGGGAGGGCATTAATGCTCTCCCAAAGCGTCCCCGCAGTGAGCTCCCCTAACGCCAAGCGTTGCGGAAGGGAACACGGAGGAGATCAAGGAGATTCGGCTTCCCAACAAACCTGCCCCGACTCGCTGGGACAAAGTCGGCGTCTTCTCAACGCCGGCGCGGTTGCATAATGATTGCGGATGATTTGAGAGGGGCGGGGGGGGAAAAGCGGATCCAGATCCAGAGCTTGGAGTGAGACCGCTCTGCAGTCGTCTGCTCTGAGGCATCATAAATCTCGGGAGAGAAGAGGGTCACTGAGAACCTCATCAGGGTGGGAGCAGCAGCGCCGCGTTAATATGCCCATAAATCTACCTGTTCCGATAAAACAGGTGGCTCTTCCCAGAGACAAAAATAGGCAAACGCCTGGAATTTTTTTTTCTTTTTTTTTCTTTTTCCCCTGCTGCTGCCTATCTCCTTTTAAAAGCTTAATTACCGCGGAGCGCCGACGTCTGACAGCTTCTCGTGGTCCTTTCTAAAATACAGGGCTCAGGTTTGCATCCGTCTCTGGAAAGCAGGGGATGAAGTGGAGCGAAGGGCTTCTGCAGGTTGGCCCAAATCTCCAGGACAAAGGTGTGGAGAGGCACAAAGGAAGGAGGTGTTGGTGAGATTGGTGCTGTTTGTGCGTTGAGGGCTCCTGAAAGAAAGAAGGGAGCTACGGAATGGGTTGGTTGTAGGGGGAAATCATAGAATAGAAGGTTGGAAGAGACCTTGAGGCTCCTCAAGTCCACCCGTTCCCCAGCGCTGCCAGGGCACCACGAACCCGTGTCCCTCAGCACCACATCTCCACGGCTTGGAAACCCCTCCAGGGATGGGGACTCCACCACTGCCCTGCCCAGCCTGGCACAGCCCTTCACAGCCCTTTTGAAGCTCCATAAATAAGGATGGACGGGAGGGATGTGAGGGCTGGAGGGGCTCTGGCCCGATGGGAGCCACTGCAGGGGTTTGGTGAGTTCCTTGGTCTCTCATTTCATGTCTCGCACTGGGACTTCCACGGAGACTAGAGCTGGCTGAAGGCATCTCCACTGAGCTGCTGCAGAGTGCTCGTACCCTTGGTATAGATCATAGAATGGTTTGGGTTGGAAGGGACCTTAAAGCTCATCTAGTTCCAACCCCCTGCCATGGCAGGGACACCTCCCACTAGACCAGGTGTAGGGTCAGACCTCTCTTATTTCCACAGCTCCTTTCCAAAATGCCCCAGTTGCTTCTCAAGGTGGCCAAGGATCCCTACATCTCCTGCATTTTGTCCCTCTCCTCTTGATGACACCCCACGTCCCACCCTCAGTAGTTACCCTCCCCATTTTTAGCCTGCCTGGGTGTATTTAAGGTGGATATTTAAGGGCCTGAGCTTCCTTTGACCTTGTTCTCTCTAATTAGCAATTCCAACATTGAAGGGGGAAAATCCCAGAGCCTCTGAGATGTTCCAATCCCGTCTTCCTTTAACACGATGCCCTCTCCACTCTGGTGCCTTCGGAACTTCCCCGCACGACGTCCCAGCCCAGGCCCACAAAAACCCGCCCCATTCTTCAGGCGCTAAAGCCGGTGAGGAGAAGCTCGCACACCATGAATGGGTGGGCACGTACCCAACACTGCAGATGAATTGAAGGAAATCCACCTTGCAGCACATTAAAAACCTGAATGGGGACCGTGGTGGCCTCTTTCTGGTGGTAGCGTTGTTCAGAGGTCAAGGCTGAGTCACGCCGAGGTTTTCCAGCCGCAGCACACAGGCACAATGAGCTTTTTTTTCCATCCGAGACTGGTTTTGTTTTGAGTTTTGGCTTTCTCGGAGCCCTGAGACAATAGTGCAGTGGAGAGGATGGCGTTAGCCTGGTATGGGTGTCTTCTGAGAGGACAAGAGCCAGGCCTCTCAGGTGAGACCACATTTCACCTCTGCTCCCTCAAGCCTTGGGGATTTGCTTTGGAAAGGACCATGAAGGGGTTGGATTGGAGATGAGGGACCAGCTCTTCAGAGCAGCGTCTGCTGCTGGTGTCCTGCTTTCCCAGCACAGCTTTTTCATATGCATTACAGAGATGTCACCATCCTGCGCATGGGCACGGCACCGTCCTGCTGCTCAAGGACCCCACTGCAGACCCTTTCTGTGGCTCGACTGTGTTGGGTATCTCAAGATGCCAGGGAGGTGTCCGAGTCCTGGCTTTGGATCAGTTCAGCTGGCTCAAACCACTTGGTTTCCCTGTTCTTACATTTCTAAGTTCTCCTCCCTGGTGCTGGTGGAGCATCATAGAATCATAGAATAGTTTTGGCTGGAAGAGACCTTGAAGCCCATCAAGTCCACCCGTTCCCCAGCGCTGCCAGGGCACCACTAACCCCTGGCCCTCAGCACCACATCTCCACGGCTTGGAAACCCCTCCAGGGATGGGGACTCCACCACTGCCCTGCCCAGCCTGGCACAGCCCTTCACAGCCCTTGCCAGCAAGAAATTCTTCCTCGTGTCCAACCTCAGCTTCTCCTGGGGCAACTTGAGGCCGGTTCCTCTTGTCCTGTCACTTGGGGACAGGAGATCTCAGCCCCCATTTCACCACAACCTCCTTCCAGGGAGTTGTGCAGAGCCAGAAGGTCTCTCCTGAGCCTCCTTTTCTCCAGGCTAAACACCCCCAGGTCCCTCAGAAGTTCTCCAGCCCCTTCTCCTTGTGCTCTAGCCCCTTCCCCAGCTTTGTTGCCCTTCTCTGGCCACGCTCCAGCCCCTCAGTGTCCTTCTTGAAGTGAGGGGCTCAAACCTGACCCCAGGATTGGAGGTTGGGCCTCCCCAGTGCCCAGTCCAGAGGGACAACCCCTGTCCTGGTCCTGCTGCCCACACCATTGACACAAGCCAAGGTGCTGGCATCAGCCGGGTGCTTCCATCGCCTCCTCCCCACCAGCTGCAGGATTCCCCATTGTCACCTGGGCTCTACATGGAGGCCAAGCTCTCGGCTCCACCGCTGGGCTCGGCTGGCAGCGAGGAAGCCGGAGTGGCTCTTTCCCGGTGCTCCGGCACCGCTGCCAAACCCTCCTCGCCCGCGCGGCATCCCCAGACCTGGCCCCCGTCCAGGGCCTTTTGAAGCTCCCAGAGCACAAACCCTCAGCCCTGGAGACAAATGAATCGCTTCGGATTTAATTATTCCTCCACATACTCCCTTGTTTCTCGGGGTACACGGAGAAGGAGTTTCCGGTTCTTTTCTCTCTGCTCCGGTCTCCACGCGCCGCCCGGGGCTCGCTGCCGGTGCCGAGATGGAGCCTTTGCTCGCAGGCCCTTCATTCAGGAGGTTGGAGGCAGGAAGGGTGACTCACTGGTAAACAGCAGAGCATGGCGAGGAGCCCTGATGGCGTTTCTGTGGTAGAGCTGAAGCCCTGAGGGAGGATTTTTATATTTTTATCCTCTTTTTATTCACCCTTTCCTCTCTACCACCAGCGCCGGGCGCTCACGACCCTCCTTCCGCATTGCACAAGGGCAGGACCCCACAACAACGCTTCATAATTCCCTTTTTTCCTCCTGAAATGCCCCATAACTTCCCAACCCGCTCGACCCCAGCATCTCTCCGGGGTGGGACAGGGCAGGAATTTCCCTTTCCCAAGCTCCCTGCCCTCCACCGACCCTCTGCCCGTGTCCCCGGCTCTCTCTCCCCCATCCCTGGTGTCGGGAAGAGCTGCCAAAATCCCCGAGCTCCCGCGCTTGAAATACAGTCAGGGCAACGCAGCCGTAATTGCCTTTGTTAATATATAATAGATATTTATTTCTTTTTCCCTGCAGTGCTTCTCACACGGCTCCCGGTCCTCGCACGCGCGGCCGGCTCCTCTCCAAACGCCCTCGTGAAGGATGGAGCCTTTTTTTTTTCCCCTTTTTATTCGCTCTGTCTGGTAGGAAGGGGAAGAATTGATGGCTCGCCCAAGGTCACAGCGCGGAGCTGCCGGGATCCGAGCCGGGGACGTAATCATGATTCACGTCCACGTTGGAGCTATCCCGGGGTTCCCATGGGGCAGGCGCGGATCCGGAGGCACAAGCTGTGGAGCCGCTGACGCTCGGCAGCTCCACCCCCTCGCTCACCTCCCTTAATTACCGCTGTGCCTCTCCTCTTAAGTTATGTGGCAGCGGTAATTAATACGGGTACTTTAATAACCTTCCCTTGTATCGAAACCAGGCTGAAAATGCTCCATCGTGTGGAAGGAAAGAATTATTGCATTTCTTGCCGGGTGCTGCGGGCTTTGTGCGTCCGGCTGCGGAGACGGGATGGGGTGGAGCAGCTGATCCTAGAATCGGAGAGTCGTTCAGGTTGGAAAAGACCTCTAGGATCATCGAGTCCAACCTTCATCCCAACATCTCCCTCACTCCTAGACCATAGAATCGTAGAATCATGTAGGTTGGAAAAGACTGCTAGCATCGTCGAGTCCAACCTTCATCCCACCATCTCCCTGACTCCTAGACCATAGAATCGTAGAATCATTTAGGTTGGAAAAGACCTCTAGGATCATCCAGTCCAGCCTTCATCCCAACATTTCCCTGAGCATGTCCCAAAGCACCACATCTACTCGGTTTTTGGGCACCTACAGGGCTGGAGACTTCATCCCATGGATGGATTCTGTGATTCTGTAACCATTCTGTGACTGACACCTTGAGGTGTCCACCCCCCTTAAGCATCACTGGAGCCAAAGATGAGGGTATTGGTGGTTTAGAAAATCCCACTGGTTCTCATCTAGCTGGAGATTGAGGAGCCTGATCTTCCCAGCTTAGGTTTGGGGTGGAATTCCAAGGGCTATCCTAGAGGGGCTGGTGCCTCCAAGGTGCTGAGAGCTCCTCGTCTGCACGGCTGGGTGGATTTGGGGCAAAACAAGGAGTTGTTTTCCTCCCGTAAACCATCTCAACCATCTGCTCTTTTTCAACAATATGCCCCTTTTTAAAAGGAGAGAAGGTTCATGGTCCTTTGTTGTGCTGTGGAGAAATTCCTCTGTGACTGGAGAGCTGGTCTGATGGCTGGAGGCTTGGGTTCGATGGGTGAAGGTAGGGTTTGGTGGCCGGAGGCTTGGGTTTGACGGCTACAGGCTTGAGTTTGATGGCTGGAGGCTTGGGTTTGATGACCAAGGGGCTGAGTTTAATGGCTGGAGGTTTGGGTTTGATGGTTGGAGGCCTGTGCTTGATGACTGGAGGCCTGGTTTTGATGACTGGAGGCTTGGATTTGATGGCTGGAGGCCAAGATTTGATGACTAGAGGCTTGGGTTTGATAACCAGAGACCTGGGTTTGATGGCTGGAGCACCCAGCATCCAACCCACGTTAAATCCCGCTGGGATTTATGCCTTCCTGGCCAAGCAGATCAACTACCGGCCACTCCGGACAGTTGACCGTTGCCTTGGCCTCCACCCAAACACGCTGATGCTCCACTTAGGTGCGCTGGAGATGACACAGAAGCTGCGTCTACCCCGTGAGGCTTTATGAGAACTAAAAAAAACCCGCCCGTAAAGTTGAACACGGAGTTTATTAGAGAGTTTGCCCCATGTGTCCTTGGCCGAACGCTTCCCTCCCCACCGCTCCGTGGTGTGCTGTAGGCCAGATGGTTGCTGCCTTCCCCCCTGCTGCAACACCTGCATTTCAGCGAGGGGCATGTGTATGAGAAGCCCTCTGGGATAAGCGAAGCTATAGAAATGTAAATTAAATTATTTACCTACTCGGAGCGAAATGCTCTGCCCTTCTGGCCAAGGAGGAAAGGGATGGGACGAGCTCCAGAACCTGCTTAACTCTTTGGTTTCGATGACGGGGAAGTTTGTGGAGCAACCGGAGGATCCGGCGCTAATCGGTAGGAGGTGAAAATGGAACTGCCTGTAAAAATCCGCTCCCCCAGCTTGGTGGTCGCTGCCGTAGCTCAGCTCTCACCTCCCAGGCAGTGACCTCGGTGAAAGCCAAGTGTCCTCTGTCCCATGTCAGCATCTTGACCTCGCTGCCGCTCTCCAGAGATGGGAGAAGCCCAACGTGGAGCCATCGGCGCTCGGAGGGCAGCTGGTGCTGCCGCAGCCCCGACCTGCGCTCGCTGCCTTCAAACCCCAGCGCACCAACCCTCGCAACAACAAAGCCCCAAGGCAGACGGGTCTCTCTGAGCAAAACAAGGCAGAAAAAAAAAAAAAGAAAAAAAGCCACATTTTGGTGCTTTGCGCAATGTTCATCCCAAACAAAGTGTTTGTTAAAGGGCTTTGGGGTTTTCGGACGTGGCTTCTCAGCGCCAGCCCCTGATGCTGCCGTCAACACGCTGAAGTTTCTCACCCTTATTCTTATTCTTATTCTTATTCTTATTCTTATTCTTACTCTTATTCTTATTCTTATTCTTTTCTTATTCTTACTCTTACTCTTATTCTTTTCTTATTCTTACTCTTATTCTTATTCTTATTCTTACTCTTATTTTCTTATTCTTACTCGTATTTTCCTCTTCTTCTTCTTCTTCTTCCTCCTCTTATTTTCTTATTCCTATTCTTACTCTTCATCTTATTCTTTTTCTTACTCTTATTCCTGTCCTTATCCTTATTCTTATTCTTATTCTTACTCTTACTCTTATTCTTACTCTTACTCTTATTCTTACTCTTACTCTTATTCTTACTCTTACTCTTATTCTTACTCTTACTCTTATTCTTACTCTTACTCTTATTCTTACTCTTACTCTTATTCTTACTCTTACTCTTATTCTTTTCTTATTCTTACTCGCATTTTCCTCTTCTTCTTCTTCTTTATATTCTTATTCTTACTCTCACTCTTATTCTTTTTCTTACTCTTATTCCCATCCTTATCCTTATCCTTATCCTTACTATTATTCTTATTCTCACTTAATCTTATTTTTCTTACCCTTATTCCCGTTCTTATTCTTATTCTTATTCTTACTCTTACTCTTATTCTTACTCTTACTCTTATTCTTATTCTTATTCTTATTCTTATTCTTATTCTTACTCTTATTCTTATTCTTATTCTTATTCTTACTCTTACTCCTTATTCTTATTCTTATTCTTATTCTTATTCTTATTCTTATTCTTTCTTTTTTTTTTTTTTCCTTTTAACAAGGAAAGGAGTGTGAATTAATCCCAGATCAGGACAGAAGCAGATTTGGGAAGTAAAAGGCAGCTCCGCAGAGGTCCCTGGAGCTGCCTGAGCCAAACCCAACGTCTCGAGGTTTAATCTTGATGCAGTTTTAGTTGGGGGGGGGGGGGAAGAACCGCAGGGGGAACATGGCCCAAAACACACCCCAGCCCGCTCCCTTCCACGGTGTCCGAGCTGGCTGGGCCCTTTCTGACTGTCCCAGGACCTGAGCTGAGCAGAAAGCAGCTTTTCCTGCTGCCTCTGGCTCGGGGAAGGGCCCCGGGCACTTCACGCCCGCACGTTCCTCGGCCGAGCATCCTCCGGCAAGGCGAGAAACGGCCCCGGCAAAGCAGAGCCCTGCGGCCGACGGATGCTGAGCCGATGGCCACGGGGCTGACGGGCGCTGAGCTGAGGTCCCCCCGCTTCGGAAATTACTTCTTCCTCCTCTTTCAGGGTTTCTTTCCCCCCCTGCTCCGCAACGACCTTGGCTCAGGGGCGTTCTCGGTGTAAAGCTTTGCTGCGCTCGCAGCCCACCGAGCAGCCGCTCCCCCTCCTGCCAAGGCTTTGTGCTCGGCAGAGCTCTCCCTGAATGCTCCGTGCGGTACGCGACCTGGTTTTATTTATTACCGAGCTCAACCTTCCCCTTTTCTTCTCCTTTATCCCCATCCAGGCTCGCAGCAATCCCTCCCTTCCTCTAGCAGAAGGATGCTGCGGCTGCACCCGGCTTTCCAGAAGCGCTCGGTACCCAGCGCTGCCGCGGCACCGACTCGGTGCTTGGGCTGCTCTCCGGTCATAGCCACGAGCTTCCCAACGGGAGCCACGGGGCTCCGAGCTCTTCTGAAAGCAGCCCCTTACCGGGAACCCTCCGACTCCCGGATCTTTACGTGTCGTCTCGTGTGAGTGTTAAAAAAAGAGAAAACCAAATCAGGCGACTCGACTGGCGTCGCATTCTTCCAAACCAACAAGTCTTTGCGGCGTTACCTCCTCGCCGACTCGTGACGCTTCCTTTCCGATGGAAATGGGCCCATCTGGGGGTTCACGTGGTCCCGGGCAGATAATTGTAATGGTCCCCCCCGGCCTTTAAAATCTATGAATCACTCCAGGATCTGGGCACTTTATGCACATTAGCGAATTAATCCTTACAGCCTCTCTGCGCGGCAGGGAATTAGCGTTGTCATTGCTCAGATGGGAAATGGGTGAGATGGAGCCCAAGATCTGAGCGAGAACCTTGGAAGGGGGGGTCGGGTCACATCACTCACCGCCGTAACAGCTTCACCTTTGGGCACCCAGCCCTTGGGGGCACCCGTGACCCTGCATTAGTTACCTCGACGGTTGTGCCGAGTGAAGGAGGAACATCTCTGCAGCCTGGAAATCCATCTGAGCCCTGTCACGGCGAGATGGATGGATGGGGCGTAGGCGGCGGGTCTGCCGCAGCCGGGAAGCGCCGGGAGGACGAGCTGCTGGGTGGGCTGGGACGCGCGTGGGAGGTCCAGCATCTCGCCGTGGTGTTGGCCTTGCTTTCACGCCTGGCTTGATGCCCACCGGGAAGTCCGCGAGTGAAGGAGGGTGGTGCCCAGACAGCCAGGCACACCCCACAATGGAAATCTGTTGGGGTGTCCTCACAAAGACCTTGGGGTGTTGGTTGATAGGTGGCTAAGGAGGAGCCAGCGTGTGCCCAGGTGGCCAAGAAGGCCACCAGCATCCTGGCTTGGGTCAGCAGCAGTGTGGGCAGCAGGACCAGGGCAAGGATTGTCCCCCTGGACTGGGCACTGGGGAGGCCCAACCTCCAATCCTGGCGTCAGGTTTGGGCCCCTCACTCCCAGAAGGACCTTGAGGGGCTGGAACGTGGCCAGAGAAGGGCAAGGAAGCTGGGGAAGGCTCTGGAGAAGAAGGAGAAGGGACTGGAGAACTTGTGAGGAGCAGCTGAGGGACCTGGAGTTGTTCGGCCTCGAGAAAATGAGGTTCAGGAGAGACCTTTTGACTCTCAACAACTCCCTGAAAGGAGGTCGTGGTGAGGTGGGGACTGAGATCTCCTGTCCCCAAGCGACAGGACAAGAGGAACCGGCCTCAAGTTGCCCCAGGGGAGGTTGAGGTTGGACACGAGGAACAATTTCTTGGTGGCAAGGGCTGTGAAGGGCTGTGCCAGGCTGGGCAGGGCAGTGGTGGAGTCCCCATCCCTGGAGGGGTTTCCAAGCCGTGGAGATGTGGTCCTGAGGGCCAGGGCTTCGTGGTGCCCTGGCAGCGCTGGGGAACGGGTGGGCTCTGATCTGAAAGGTCTCTTCCAACCCAAACCATTCTGTGATTCTATTCAATGATTCTCAAACACTCCCCAGGGCATCTGGCTCCTCACCCCTTTCAGCTCCGCCGGGGCTCTACCAGAGCGTGTGTTTTCGGTGAGGTCAAGTCTTTTTTTCCCCGCCGTGCACCCCTGGGACTGTTTGCGCTGCCGCATCCCACACCCGCTCTATATTAAACCAGAATTTTGGCCGGGCAGCCGGTGTTGATGTTCTCTGAAGATGACCGTCAAGGTTAAAAACCAGCCCTCGGGCTTCTGCGGGAAGAGCCAGCGAGACCCGGCCTCCGGCACAGCCGGAGCGTTGGATGCGGCGCCTTCGGCTCTCACCAGACCCTCCTTGTGCCTCAACCGCTTGACAAAAGGAAGGAAAAACACCCTTGTCGTGCTCATGAAACCGAGGGAAAAAGCTCCTCCTGACTAAAGACCCAGGCTCCAGCCTCCTGCGTTTATTCCCTGGCTCTTGCTCTGATGGAGGCAGCGCGTTGGTCCAGCTGGAAGGATTGCGTCCTATTAAATAAAGATTTTTCAACGAGCCCATTTATCCATCGAGCTGTCACAGCCTGTCGAGTACAGCAGGCGGGCTGGCCAGCCTTAAACCCACGTCCTCCAAAAACCCTGTCCCGGTCTCTGGGGTCAAGAAACCCAGCCCCGTGCTACCAAAAAACCCCCGCCCCCCACCCGTGGGCTGCATCCCGTACGTGGCCGTGGGGTTGTCGTAGGGAGGCAGAGAAGCAGAAACGGGGGGTTTAAACTCTTTATTTTACACGGCCGCTTGCGGGGGCCGAGCCCGGCATCCGCCGCGTTCTCCCAGCGCCCGTCCCTCGCCCCAAAGAGTTTACAACCTACATCTTCTTTTTAATTCCGCCACCCGCAAAATAGCAGCCTGAAATAACACTGCGATATGTCAGCTGCTGATGGAGGGAGATTAAATATTAAAGCCGGTGCTGCGGCTTTAACTCATTCCGGGGTTGGGTTGGGTTTTTTTTT
>VZZY01006847.1:205706-234046 GCA_013400335.1 Eurystomus gularis | reverse complement strand
AGGTTGTTGGCCCAAGGTGGGGGCAATTGGGTGGATTTTGGGGTGTCCCCCCCCTGCTTTGGAGAAGGGTGGAGGTGATGGGGGGGGCTGCCTCGAAAGTGACTTAATTTCATTTTTTAAAAAAATTCTCCTTTCCTTTCTGCTTGTTTTTAAGACTGGATTTTCCAGTTTAAAGGCAACAGAGAGCAGGAAATGGTTAATTAAGTGTGGAGCAGAGAGGACAAAATCCGATGGGTTTGGTGGGATCTAACAGCCTCCCCCTCCCCCCCTTCCCCCAGATCTGATAGCAATTTTTTTTTTTTTTTTCCTATAGAAATGTGGGAAAACAAGTCACGAGCATTGGTGCGCTTCCCAGTTAATTTCTAAAAGGAAAAAAAAACCCAAAAACCCGAAGTTGAATTTTTGGTTGTGTTTTCTTCTCGTTGAACGTGCGAACGGGAACGCTCAGGAAAAGTGATTTGGGTGGTTTTAGAAATCCGTGTGCCCGTGTTGGAAAGAAACCTTTCCTGCTGGTGTGTTTCCTTCTTTAACATCTCTCCTGTCCCCAAACCCATCATAGAAATGAGTTAAAACCCCCTAAATGTCTTCATATGGCCCCAGAAAGAGCGATCGGGGGGTGTGGCGGCTGCGCCAGAATCCCCAAGAAGGATAAAACTGATTTCGCGTTGTTTCATTACAGCGATTCTTCAAATAACACTCTGAAAGCTGCAAATGCTGTTAATGATCGTGGGGAACCATTTTAACGAAATATTTTAGAAGTATGAGACTGTAAAGAAAAGTCAGTGCTGATAAATGGGGCGTTTCATTTAAAAAAAAAAACAACAAAAAACTCTGGGTTTTCAAGTTAGTTTAGATTTGTTTAAAGTGTCTCATTGCTGCTTGGGAGGTACTTTTTTTTTTTTTCCCTTTAATTTTGCTGGTAGAAGAACTTGGAAAAACTTAAGGGGGTTAAAACAAAAAATCTGAAGAATTATCGCGTGCTTTGTTCTTTGGAAGGTTCAAAAAAGAAAAAGATGCTTTAAGGAAGAAAAATAATTCAGTTTTCCTACTTAAGATTAAGGATTGTTTGGGGGGGTCGGAACTGGGAAGCTGAAAAGCCCGAAGTTCGATGGGGTCGAAAGAATGAATGAATGGAGAGGAGGAGGAGGGGCGAGGGGGGGAGGAAAAAAAAAAGTGAATCCATCAAGCAGACATTCCAAATATGAGGAATGTGGAAGTGAGTCGACCAGAGAGAATGAAACCAAGTAATTGGGGGGGGGGGTTTGGGAGGGGGAAGAGGGACTTGGGTTGATAACAGCCCTTAGACTTCAAACTAAAAGGGTGGTTTTAAGTTGAGGTCATTCAGCAGCAACTCGTGGGTTTAGAGGGTCCGTGTGCGCCTGGGCAGAGGTGGCAATTATTAAATGCTGCTCGTGATGGAGGCTTTAATGTGGTGTGTAGAAATGGATGGAGAAATCCTCAGATTCTGTTTTTTTGGTGTTGTTTTTTTTCCCCCCTTTGTTTCAAATCGGTGTTTTCACACTGGAGGAACGCTCTCTTTGCGTGTGCGTAATTACGCAATTAATTGTTCGTAACGAAATATTGAAAAAAATTTTTGATAACGGCCAGCGCGACTTCTTTGTTTGTCAGCAGTAACCAGAAAATGTGCGATTCTCCCTCCTGGTGTTTGGGTCCTGTGAAAATCCAGCTAAAAAAAAAAAAGTTTGGTGGTTCTTTGCCATGAAAATAAAGGCGCTGCCTTGAACACTGAGACAAAACAGGCTTTTAATCCACCCTTAAAATCGTTCTCTTCCCCTTAAACCAGGTCTGGGTTACAAGTTAGAGCAGTGGTTCAAAAAAAAAAAAAGAAAAAAGTAGCAACACCCTTCTTTACAGCAGGGCTTGAAAATGGAAAGGTGGGAGGAGAGTTTCTTTGGGAGGATGTGGCGTTTAATGGGATTTGGTTTGTTGCTACTTTTTTGATTAGCAAAAAGGGTGAGAAACTGGAGTTGGTCTTTGCTTGATTTCTGCGAGTCCCCAGCTCTGAGCTGAGAGCTCTCAGCTGCTGATTTTACACCTCTGAGAGCTGGAATCGTTTGGACATTAATATATTTCGATGATTCCCGGCGAGAAAAAAGCTGGAAATAATTTGTAGTTTGATTAGTCGTTAATAATTTGTCAGTACATTTCGGAACTGAGATAACTTAATTTTAAAACTGAGAGGGTGTAATCAATTGTAACATACCGGGGAGAAAGAAGACATTTACCAATTTCCAGCCTGAAGTGACAGAAATTCCTTTATTGCCCCTTTCCACGCGAGAGCCCTAACTGGCAAAATATGTCCCAGAAGTTACAATTTAACTGTCAACTTTGTAACTCCCAAGTGTTGAGCCCATCGAAGATGGAGCCTGTCCTGTGTGGACGCCCTTTGTTAACAGTTTGGTGATTTTGAAATTCAGAAGAAAAGAATAAATTGAATTCTGTTGAGAGGCTCGGTGGCAATTGCTGGGAGTGGATTTGCTTCTCTGGTTGAATTTGTTTCTGTCTTTGCCTTTTTGGTTGAAAAATCAGACAAACAGGGATGTAGCTAAGGGAGGTTAGGGTTGAAGTAGTATGAAAATGGAGACCTTTTGGGATTTAAAAAAAAAATGAACAAAAATACCCCAAACCCCAGAGATTTCTGCACCCCCCAGCCCAAGCCCCCAGTGATTTAATGTTTCCCAGAGTTGCCAGGAGGGTTTTTGGGGAGAGTTCAGGCTGCTTGGGATGGCCCTTGGTTGACCATGAGGTTTGCAGCCCCAGGTTGGAGCAGGAGGAAATATCTTCAGCCCCTTTTCCCTGCTGGGGTCACCGGCTCCAGCACCCACCTTTCCTCTGCCTTCCAGATTTGCTGGATTCAGGAATGGAAGGTGCATCTGTTGGTGCACGTGGAAGGTGTTTGGTTTTGGTGGGGTTTTTTTCTGCTTCTTTTAATGATGCCACTGGTTTTATAGAAGAGTTTCGGTGGGGAGAAGTGGGAGCCTAAAGCAAATGCGTAGGGAAGCACCCAGGGGATGTTGGTGTCTCCTCTTCCCAAAAATTAAGGAGAGGAGGAAGAGAAAACTGAATTGAGGAGCCCAAAACCTGGAGGTTGCAGGTTTCTTTGGAAAAAAACCCTTCAAAAGAGGTTGCAGAGACTTTTCAGTGTTTTATGGTTTGTTTTTTTTTTTTTTACTAGAGAGGAGCTTTTCAAAAGTTTGTGATTAAAACTCTCATTTCCAGCATGACCAGAGGCATTTCAAAGCTTCAGTTAGGATGTGCGCTCCTAAATCACCCACTTTTGAGCAGCGCTGGCTGCTGCTGCTGCTCCTCTGGGATTGTAGGTGAGAGGGGTTCCCAGCCATGGAACCCGATAAACTGGGGGATAGTGGGGAGGAACTGGCAGAAGAAGTTGTTTGCAAGCCCTGCTCGTCCTCCTCGCTCCTCACCGACCAATGGGTTTGAGCCTTTGTGCACCTTTAAATCCTTATCCTGCCTAGTTTGAAGCATGGAAATGGTCCGGGAGGGTCCTGCACTGGGTATCTGGGTGGTGGTGGGTTTAAAAATGCACTTGCCCAGCGAAGTTTAAAAAAGATGAGTGAAAACAAGTGGCACAGGAGAAAAATGCATTGGTGATGGAGCTGATGTCCCACATCATCCTGGATTGGCTTGGGATGGCTTTGAGCTGTGAGGGGTGGGCAGAGGCAGATAGGGAATGGTCAGCTCAAAAAAATAGGGTGTGGGGTTTTTTTTAAACCAATCCTTTAGGAAATGAGAAGCCCAGACCCACAGGGGTGTTCATCCACACCGGAGGAGATGGGTGTGGTGGGTTATCCCAGCAGCTTTCCGAGGTCGTCTGCTCATTACCCGTAAAAGTGTGAGCCCTGTGGGAAATTGAGCTCAGAGAGACTTTGCTGGAGTTTACCTGAAAATTGGAAGTTTATCCTAGATCTTGTGGAGCTGGGGGGGAGTTTGTGAAGATCTCAGCTGGAAGGTTTTCCTTGTTTCTGCCAGAAGTGCTGGACGTGTCTCTGTCCATCTGTCCGCATCCTCATGTGTTTTCTGGTGACCCATGAGATGTTCTGCCCAGGCAGCATCGAGACCCCTGCAGAGGGGACAGGCTGGGGGAACGTTGGGGTTGGCCAAGGTGACCTCAGGAGGTCCCTCCCCACCTGAGTCCTGCCCTGAGCTGAGGGCAGATGTCTCGGAACAAAGCAGGCTGGAGGTTTTGCACCACTCCTGCCTTGGTAGTACCCCTGGGATGCTGTGGGGAAGTTAATGTTAGGTGTTGGTTTAAGCTGGTTTTCTTACAACGAGTGTGTGCTTTCTGCTCCGGATGGAATAACCCCACTAAAGGGGAGTGGAAACCAGTTCTGCATTGGTTTATGCCCAGTATCCATAGCTGACTCTTGAAGCAGTCTGCATGGGTTTAAGTATATAGATTTAAAAGAAAAATCAGGCTTTAATTGAAACCTGCTTGGTTTTCTCTCTCCTCTAGACAGAATTAGCAAGGGATGGAGCTTTCTGGAAAGGGTCTGGTGAGGGTTGGGGTCCTGCAGCCCATCTCTGGCTCCTGCCAGCCCTTCCCACGGGGGACACTGCCCGACTCTTGTCCCCTTCCCTGGGGTTTGGCTTCATTTGAGGAGCATCTGAGGCGAAGCAAGCTGTGTTTTGGTACCACTGCAGCTTTCGGGTGCTGATGGCTGTTCGGAGAGGAGGCTTTGGGGTACCTGGGTGGCCGGTGTGTGTTGGGAAGTGCTTTTGGGAAACCATCCTTCCTTCCCATGCCGACGGCTCAAGTGGAGCCTGCTCCAGCTGCCTTTACAGCCCCGACCTGGGAGCTTCCCCAAGGAGGCTAATAAATCCTAAAGAGCCAGGGGATGGTTTATTGAGTTTCTGGCTGGAAGCGAGGGGCCAGGAGCTGGTGGAGCTCAGTGGGGAGGGACCGGAGAACTTTGGTGGGGATGGTGCCAGGGATAGGGTAGGATGGGACCAGCCAGGAGGGCACTACCAGGAGCGAGAGCATCCCTGCTCCGCTCCCACCTCTCGATGCCAAGGAGCAGGGGAGCGCAGCCTTCCCGTTGGGAAGGGGAAAAAAAGAAAAAAAGAGAAAATAAACAAACATAAAAAAATCTGTCCGTCCGTCTCGGAGGAGCCCTCGCGATCCATCAGGAAATGGGTCATTTATTTTATTGTAACTGACACTTGGGAGCCTTGACATGGGCAGAGCTGAAATTTCACACTTTTCTGGCTACCGTAATTGTCTGGTCCGTACGGCGCAAACCGCCTTGAGAAAACAAACCCCTAATCCGTGGGGCATCCCCGGCAGAACTCGGGCCGCGCGGAACTTTGAAGAGCGATCCACCAGGTTGAGTTTAAGATGCTACAAGCACGGTCCACCTCCAATAAAAGCAGCAGCAGCCCCGTGCCCCAGGAACCGCTGGGAGCTGGCAAAGCTCCACGCGGCGCGGCGAGATGCAAATCCCGCACGGTCCGGGGGTATTGCCATGTGTAAACAGCACTTGAGATTACAGGGAAATTGGTTTGCACAAAAAGGAGAAAGTTTTCACTCCGACGAAGGTCCCGCTGCAGTTTCCTTTTTTTTTTTTTTCTTTTTTAAACGCAAGGTTAAAAGCGGAGATCCTGCGGGAGCCACCTCCCCGACCGGAGCGTCAAAGAGACAGGAGAATTGTGATCTAGAGCCAAATAAAAGGGAAGAGAATAAAAAAAAGAGGCTCGCGGGGCCAGATTTTCACCCACAATTGGAGCCAGATTTTTCCAACTTGCATTTAAGCATCTAAATGAAAGCTTCGTTTTCAGAAGCGATTAGCGCCTAATGTGCTGAGCGCTCTTGAAAAATCCGACTGTCGGGATTCCTTCTTAGTTCTTGAGATTTGGACCCGCCAGCTCACACCGGGAGGTTTCAGCACTTACCGGTCCCCCTCCCAGTCCTGCCCCTTCACCCCCATGATGCCACAGAGGCGGCTGCTGCCCCGAAGCAGGGATGGGTGTTGGGGGGCAAGAGGAGTTACTTGGCCCCCAACTCTTTTAGCTCTTTGTTGCATTGGGAGGCGTTGTGTTTAGTCCTCGGAGTGAAAGGTTTGTTAAACTGCTTGGAAATCTCGGGAGCTGCGGATGAGGTGCAGGATCAGGGGCACAGAGCTGGGTCGTGTGTGCTTTTGGAAAGAAATTCTTCACTGTGAGGGTGGTGAGACCCTGGCACAAGTTGCCCAGGGGGGTTGTGGATGCTCCATCCCTGGAGATGTTCAAGGCCGGGTTGGACAGGGCTCTGAGCAACCTGGTCTAGTGGGAGGTGTCCCTGCCATGGCAGATGAGCTTTGAGGTCCCTTCCAACCCAAACCAGTCTATGATTCTATGATGAGGTGGGGACAGAGCGATGCCCGAGATGCTCTGTTCTCCCTTCTAGCTCTAATTTTCTCTGACATTCATCACCAGTGAAGCACTTGGCTTTGCTTAAACTCCTGCATGATCCAAAGCCATGGGCTTGGATCTCCTGAGTGTTGCATGCAGAGAGCTCCCAGCAATTAAACAATATCTGAATTAAGGTATCACAGCAGCATTTACCTGCGAGGTGTTGGGAAACGCTGCGTCCTCAACAGCAACGGTACCAGGCTGGGATGGGCTCTGCGGTCCTGCCTTAAAACCAGGACTATCAATCTTCTCCAAATTATTTCTTGATTATTACTGGTCACGTCCAAGCGGACTTGGTCACCCAAGTGGGTAGTCATGTGTGCATATATATATATATATATTTTAAAATATATACGTGTGTATATATATGTTTTCTTCGCTATGAAGACATTGGGGTGTGCTTTATCATAGAATCATTCAGGTTGGAAAAGACCATTGAGGGATCATCAAGTCCAACCATCAACCCTACTCTACAAGTTCTCCCCTAAACCAGATCCCCCAACACCACATCTAAACAACCCTCAAACACCTCCAGGGATGGTGCCTCAACCACCTCCCTGGGCAGCCTGTTCCAGTAGCTGACTGGTATATGATCTCCTGGAGTTCAAGCCTCTGGTATAAAAGTATTTACCAACAAATGGATGAAATGGGCAAAGTGTTTACCAACAAATGGATGAAATGGGCAAAGTGTTTACCAACAAATGGATGAAATGGGCAAAGTGTTTACCAACAAATGGATGAAATGAGCGATGTATTTACTAACAAATGGATGAAATGAGCGATGTATTTACTAACAAATGGATGAAATGAGCGATGTATTTACTAACAAATGGATGAAATGGGCGAAGTATTTACTAACAAATGGATGAAGTGTGGAAAGACTAGAAGAAAGTTGTGATCTCTCTGAGGAAGAAGAGGTTGGGGCTGCCACAGGATTTACAGTGTTGTTTGTTGGGGTGTAATTTCATGAGAAGCCAAGGACCTTGTATAAATGTTGTGCTTTTAGGCTCGCATTCACAAGGCTCCTAAGGATGTGCTTTTAAACAGAGACATCATCCTTTTGAAGTTAATGGGGCTGCTTCGACAGTAAAATGAGGCATGTGCTGAATTCGAGCCTAAATATACAACTTTATATGAACTTTATATAGTCATTGTTTAGTGTTCAGTTACAGCTGAGCTAATAATGCAGCAAATTTCTCGGACATCTGTAGCCTCCTCTTGCTTAGGGTGGGGATGCGGAGTGGCTGTGACTTTTATACGTGCTACGTATCGAGGGGGAGAGAATATTTGTGACTTTTTAGAAGCTTCTCGCAGTGAGCCTTTACCCGCCCTGCGATGTTCCTGTGCCTCGCTGGCCGCACACCCCTGCGTGCCTGCCATCAGTCTTTGCACAGCACCATTTTTATCTTGAGTTTCCCCAAATACTTGTTCCTACGACTTTGAAAGCCACTTTCTGCCGCTGTTTGTGCCAGTAAAACTTGGTGGTGGGAATATTTATGGAAGGCAGACAGGAGAGAGGGCACGGCCGTGTCTGAGGGGAATTCACTTAGGGAAAAATCCAGGTCTTCGGACAGATCTTTGTGCTGGATTTCCCTAATGGGGCGTTGAATTTATTTGGGGTGTGTTTGTCGTGTTGGCTTTTCATGCTGCCTGTGCCAGAGCGGTGGTGGGCTTGGAATGGCTTTGCTTCAGCGTTGCTATTTACTCCGTAACAAGGTGAAAGGCAATGGAGTAGCAAAGCCCCATCTTTGCTGTTTTAGGTCCTATCTGAGCCTCAACCTTTTCTTTTTTCTCTTATTCATGATCCACTTGCTAAAAAAAACTAACTCCAAACTAACATCTGATGGCTTCACCCGTCTGGAAACTTCACATCTCCTCTGCTGCTGCTCCAACACTGGTGGGATGAAGGCAGGAGACGTGGGGTTTAAACCTCTCCCAAACCCAAGTAGATGCCTAAGGAGGAGCACGGCTGCTTCCATGTAGGAGCTGGTGGCTTCCTTGGTTGGGCCGGCTGAGGTGGGTTCGTTGATATTTTTACTTCTGCCCCAAAAGGTGGACTCTGCATGAGAAACCTTAATTTCTCATTTTTCAATGAGATTGCATTTTCTAAGAGGAGTTTTGCTTTGGCCTCACCTCCTCCTGCATCTCCTCTTCAGAAAGAAAGCGGGTCTGGCTGCAACCAGATTTGGTGAAGAACTCAACTATTCTATTTAAAATTTATGCTGGAAATGAAGAAGGGAAAAAAAGCCTCACTTGTACTCTTTCATCTCCGTGATCTCCCCACCCAAACTGGGAGGACTGGTGGGTCAGAGAAGGCATTATGGGTTTTAACTGGAGTTTTAGTAAAAGGGTCTCCACCCTTAAGCTCAGGAGATAGTCTAACGCATGTTGTAACTTCTGGGTTCTCCCATTATGAGTCCGCTTTGATCGGGGAGGGCTTGTCTACGTGCAGTCGCTGCACTGGTTCAACCTGATTTGGCTTGAACCAGCCTGGGTGCCACTGGCACCGAGCCCTGCACGGAGACTCGTACATCGATTTTTGATCTGGTCTTATCTGTCAAATCCGTACCTGCCAGGCGCCGGGGACCGCGGCACTGAGCCGCTCTCCGGCACCGCAGTGGAGCAGCCCTCAAAGCCACTGGTCCTTGCGCTGCCTCGTCCGCCTCCTCTTCCTCCTCCTCCTTCTCCCGGCACAGACCTCAGTCAGAAAAACCCTCAGAAGTTGCAGGCAGTTTTGTTTCCTCTTCCTTTCTCGCGCTGCCGCGGCCACGTGCGTGTGCAGCTGAAGTTGTCGGAGCCCTGAGTCCCTGCAGCTCCCCTTGGATTCCATGAATCCCTCCTTATTTCCCCGGCTCAATGTTCTCCAAGCCTGCGGGGTTTGTGGGATCTCCAGAAGGGGCTGTCTGGGGGGGCCTGGATGTATAAAATAAGGCAAAGCGACATGAAACACATCTGAGTGACAGCTGTCAATCACCTTGGTAATGAGGCTTAATTATTGAGAAATTAGAGTGATTTAAGACCCGCCCCAGAGCATGTGCTGACAGGGTTTGGGGTTCCCGCTGACGTGGGAGCTGCGGAAGCTTCACTTGGCTGCTTTGTGAAGCCTGAGCTCATCTTAAAGCATCCTCAAGCCCTGCAGTGCCATCAGAGCCTCTGAAACCAGTTAGAAATGTGTGCTGGGCACTGGAGGAGGGCAGAGGTGCCCTCTCGTGGAAAGGAGAAGTGGACGAGAGGTTCATGGGTGGCACCCAGCTGCCTGCTGAAACCCAGCACCCTACCGAAGGCAGTAATGAAGGGTGGAGGTTGGTGTGACCATGCCGTGGGCTTCATGCCATCCAAACTTTTATTTTATCTGCTCATGGATTTGGGGGAGGACGGAGGATTCGGGAGGGTGGCGGGAGACCTGGTGGACTGAGACGTCTCCTGTGTGATGAGGATCAGACACAGTGGCTGATGTTGTAGCTCCTGAAGGCAGGTGGCTGAGTGAGGCTCCACACTTAGGACCATCTCTATTCAAAGTCATCCCTCGGCGGGTGAAGGGAGATGCTGTAAAATGTGCAGAATGCACTAAAATGCAGAATATACTTTATCTCGTGTGGGCTTTTATTCGGGTTTTTATGTTGGCGTGGGAATGGAGGGAAGCCAGCAGCCATGTGGAGCTGGCAGTGCTGCCTTGGATGCTTTGAGGACATGCAGATGATGCTCTGTGCTCCCTTGCCCAGCTACCTTAGAGTTTATTGTATTGTGCTCTGAAGTGGTGGTCTCAGAAGTGCTTTGAGATCCATGGGTGGACCTCAAACAGGGTGAGGAACAAGTCCTGTTTCTGCCCTCCCTCCACATGTAACAGTCTGCAAGAGGATTTGCCTTTTAAAACATCCCATTTGTTGGCGTGTTCATAGTCCAGCCAGTGCCAGCTCGAGGGCTGGGTTTGAGGATTGAAATTTTAGGTATTTCTTAAGGGGTGAAAATCCCTCAAGGTGTCTCGCTGGCTGCTGGGTCACAGTGGGATGGAGCTGCCCCGCGGCTGGAGGTGACTGGGAGGGAACTGGTGTGTTACCTGCCACCCGTTTGTCAGAGGCAGCGTGTTTGGCTGGGGTTGGAGGTTGGGTTGCCAGTTGTGTGAACCCACCGAGTTTAGCTGGGCTTGGCTTTGGGACATGTTCAGAGCATCGGAAAGAGCCTTTCAATACGTGGCGACCCGCCAGCAAATTAAAATGGCAAGATAATACAAAATGGATGCATTGTGTGAAACGCATCCATCTTTCTTCTCTGTTACTTACTGTTAAACTTGTCCTGTCCGCAGATACTTGGTGTATTGACTTTGGCGAGGACTAACTGCAGAAGTTTAGGGGATGACTGGAGTCTTCCTCTGGGCAAGTTGAAGATAAAGGGGTTTTGAGGTTTTGTTGAGGTTCTGCATCGTTTGAAGCACCTCTTCAAAACTGGCTTTGTGAAGCACCTCATCTCAGTGGCTCCTCTCAGAAGCTGGCGCTTAGCTGGGTGGATGGGACGTGTGCTCCATGCCAGTACCATCTATGCAGGATAAGTGAGGAGAATGGGGAGTGGAAGGGTAGCACAGAAGTTTAATAGAGGAGGGAATATAAGACAGAGCATTTTTCCTAGCTCTGGGCATCAACCAGTCCCTTCCCTCTGCCCCTGAGGTCTTCCACAGCTCTTCTAAATCCAGGAATGAGTTCTCCGAGGCATTCAAAGGGAAGCTCATGGACAACTCATTCTTGGCAGCTTCCTGAAAACATCTCATCAATTATTAGGTGTGATTCTCCATGTACAAAGCGGTTCCAAAAGAGAGCTACTGGGGAGAAACCAATTAGACAGATTTATTAGCCCAAGATTGAATTCTGGTGGCTGAGATGATTGATGGGAAGGATTAATCATGTCGTGCTTGCTTGCCAGAGATAACGACTAGCCAAGGCGAGTGGGTCTGTACGAGACCCGCGTGGATGAGGTGTTTCTCAGAAATCCCACGACCGGTTCACTTCTGCGTCCCTCCAGCCACAGAAAAACAAATGTCTTTGTTGGCTTGGCCTGATCTCCTCCGGAGGGGCCTCTTGGATCGTTTCTCTTCAAGGGATGCGCCTGATTTTTCTCCCTGCTTTTCTTTCTGCTACTGCTGCTTTAATCTCGTCATGATACATATTTGCATTTTTCTTTCTCAACCTCCTCTTCCTTTTATTCCACCCCCAAATCTCGTTCCCATCAGCCACCCTGCAGCTCTGGCTTTGCAGTTGCGCGGGCACAGCTGGGACTCTCCTCTCTTGCCTTGGTTGGGTCTCCCAGTGAGCAGCAACCACTGGCCGTGGTGGTTTTCACTGGTGTGTGGTTATAGAGAAGTTGTTTCTTTGTGAAGATTTAGGATCTGAGGGGCAAGGAGGTCACTGGAGTTAGAAGGAAGGAGGACAGAAGTTCAAAATAACATAGGGTGTTTTAGAAGAAAGGGCATTAGAGTTGTTGTTGCTCTGATGACGTTAAGTTGAGGTCTGGTGGGAGATGGTGTTTTGGAGGCAGGGGAATGGTTCTCTGGGAGACTTTTGCTTTTTCTTTATGGGAGGCAAGGAAAAATCGCTATTTAAATTGGTGTATCCTGAGCAGGCTCCAAGCTGGGTCCCTCTTCAGGGTGAGAAAAGGGCTGCTCTTCTTTCCCGTTCCATCCCTCCTGGATCTTGCTCAATTGCAGCATTTCTGGGGGCTTCTTGATGGGACTCTACCACTTTTTCTTACTCTGTGGGACTATGCCTGACCTGCCCTATGTCACAGCCCAGGTCGAAGTCCAAATCTCCCTCAATCAGAAGGCTCAGCGTGAAGCCAGGCTTTGAAGCAAGGGGTGCAGGGGAGCTGGAGATGCTGCAATGGGGGGACTGGTGATGGTGACCAGGAGAGGGCAGTGATGACCTTAACTTTGGCCGGAAAATTCAGTGCTGTTAAAAATGCCCTTAATTTAGGACTCACTCCCCCAGCCTTTGGGAAATGCTAGCCCAGATCTGCATTTTTTTTAAACTTATATGCTCAAACTGACTATTCTTGATGTTTGTCATTGCGGCGTTAATGCTCAGAACAAATGTGACACCTCCAAATCTCAGAGCTCTGGTTTCAGGCTCTTTGCAAACTCAAAGAAAGACTTTTTCCATGGTTCCACCCCAT
This sequence comes from Eurystomus gularis, assembly GCA_013400335.1. Taxonomy (NCBI): domain Eukaryota; kingdom Metazoa; phylum Chordata; class Aves; order Coraciiformes; family Coraciidae; genus Eurystomus; species Eurystomus gularis. The sequence continues at coordinate 221,458 of VZZY01006847.1, read as the reverse complement.
TCCCACATTGAGGTTTTTCTTCCAAACCGCGAAGGCTCCGGAAGTTCAACCTGGACCTGCAGCACCTCTGTGAGGAGCTCGGTCAGGAAGGTCTGGAGTCAGAAAAAAAAAATCAAGTATCTGTCTCTGCTTAAGTATGACTCAAACCTTAGTAATGCTGCGTTTGAGGAGGGAATTAGGATCACTGGCCTTGCTCGAGCATCGTCTGGTGGATTTGGTATGTGGGGTTTTCCTGCCTTGAAGTGCTTCCAGCAAGGACCTCGCGTGCCTGGTCCTGCTGGGAAGTCCATGCGTCAGTGCCTTTAATAATAGTACAACAACCAACCGGCACGTGGGGAAGCCAAGAGATGTCTTGGCTTGGAAGGGAATGTAAAAGCTGGCAAACCACAGGTGAAGTGGCCAAAAGCTGGAGGCAGATCCCGTCGGAGTGGTGGATGCTCGGGGTTGTGCTTGGAGGTCTGGTGGGGATCTGTTGTGGGCTTCCAGCAGGTACCTGCTTTTTTGGGCTTTTGTTTCCTCGTCAATGAAGGGAGTTTAGGGATAAGGTTCCTGCTTGGTGGAGATGCCGGCAAATTGAAAGCCTATCAGTTTATAAGGGAAAAGCAAGTTATTTCTGCTACAACTTTTCTCCGGGTCCCCCTGGCAACGTTTGTGTCTTAGCAACCGCATTTTCCTATTTAAAAATGTTTAAAACATTTAAAAAACGACAACAACAACACATTAAGCACAGGATTAAGTGCTTTCCTGAATCAAAGCCTAACTAGATAAATGAAATGCTGTTAATTGAATCAGGGATGCACTGTGTTTTCAGCCCCCAAATTTGCATAACATTTGCATTTGATTGAAAAGCCATCATTAATGTCGTTCAGTTCTAGTAGGTCCCCCCATGTCTCTGGCTTTGGCCGGCCTCCTCCTGCCCTGGGGAGCTGCTGGGAGATGGCCAGGATGGGGCCAGTGCTTGGGGTCTGGGGGAGCCCAGAGCTTGGCCCTACTTTGCCATCAGTGCTTGGTCCCTCAAGGTCTTGGTGGCTTTAGTCACCTCTGCTTTGAGAAATACGTGGTGGGGGATGGAGAAGGTTCAGGAGGTGCTGGAAGTAAGGGAGATGTTGAAGCCAAGATCCCATAGAAAGTGTTTGGTGCATGTGTGGCTGTGGGGTGACCATAGAGCTACTGCTGACACCCGGATGCAGAGTGATGTGGGCAGAGGACCAGCGGCATGGTGCTCAGGGTCAGTTCTTTCTCTAGCAGACGTTCACTAAATCAGCCCCTGGCTCTGGGGCTAAAGAGAAGCCAAGTTGCCCCTGACAAAACCTGGGAGAGAGGAAGGAAATCCTTGGGGCTGGCTGTGCTGGAGATGGCTGCGCCATGGGGCTCTTTCACTCGTGGGCGTCAGCCCTGTGCAGGGGGGTTGTTGTTGCTCCTTAAAGATGAACCTTGTAGAGTATCGTGTGTGAGTAGCACAGGCAGTTGTCTTAATTGCCTGTGGATCACAGGGAATGTTGTCTGGGGCTGAACGCTCAGAAGGCAATAGTTGGGGTGACCGAGCATCCTGCAGCCTCCATCCTCCTCTCCTTCTCTGCTGCCAGTGCTGGTGATGCTTGGGCTCAAATCCTGTTGCTGAAATAACCCCAGTCTGCGGTGAGCCCTTGCCTGTGCCGCGAGGCTCCGTGGGGCAAGGGATGGAGGCATGTCCACGGGGTGCGATGCGGAGGTGCAGGTTTTATTCCAAGCTCCACTGCTGGCCCCCTCGGTGGCTGTGAGTATGGTGAGGGTCCTCTCCAAACAGCTCTCCAGCTTCTCCACGCTGGGAGAAGAGCAGCTCTTGTCTCAGGTGGGACCCGTGGCCAAAACCTTATGGAGAGGAGATGGTAGCAAGTCTCGCTGGGGGCTGGAGGCAGGCGAGGCACTGGTGGTGGGGCAAGGATCAGCTCGGCCCCCCCAAAAGCGTCACCTTGAGAACACCACATGGGGCTCGTGCAGAAGGGAGGGGACCCCTCGAGCGAGGCCGGGTTGTGCTGGTGCTGCTTTGCCGGCGTCTCCTGCTCACAGGGGCCAGCCCCAGCCTCCCGCTGGCCCCCGGCCAGGCTGCCTGCTCCTAACTAGCTAGTGCCCCTTTCTTGGGTCTCTGCCACCACCAGCACCGTGCCAGTCCGCTCCGGGGAATTACCAGCAGATTCTTAATGAAGTGGGAGGCTCTGGGCACCCTCTCGAAGGCGATCTCTGGGGAATACGTCCAGCAGTGAGAGAAAGGGGGATGCTGACGGCTCAATCTGTGCTTCGATGTTTCCCAGTGGGATTTAAAAATTAAAAAGCAAACAAAAAAACCACCCTCAAAACCTAATTTGGGATTCTTGGTGATGATTCTGCCTCCCCGGGCCATCAGGGTTGTGAAGGCTGCTGCAGCCTGTTTGAGCTGCTGATGCGTTGTGGGCACCTGAGGGTGCACAACTCTGAGGATGTAGCCGTTGATGTGGCATCAAGGACCAGTGGTGATGGCTCTGGGTGCGTCAGGGACACGTACTGGTTCCCAGGGCTGTTGGAGACCAGCAGTGAGTGTTTTCTGAATGAACGGGGCTTTCCTTTGCTGCCACTTTTTCCCGTTTCACATCGGTTTCTCCTTTCTGGAGAAGAGGTTCCTCCTGGTGCGCTCTGGGTTTGACCCATGTGGTATCGATGGGCTCAGTGAAGAAGGTGAGAAATCTCCGCAGTACTTGGGTATTGCAGGATCCTCCATGGCACTTTGCTCCATCTCTTTGCATTTTCCCCCAGTAAGGTTTAACCTGTTGGTGTGTTGACCTCTTTAAAGAGCTGGTTGAAGGAAAACCTGAGGAAAGCCTTTGATGGAGCAGATCTTGGTGCTTCCACTGCTCGGGGGTAATGAGGGACTGGCCCAAGATGCTCATCTGTGGTGTGGGTCCCATCACAGCCTCCTGTTACAGTCTGGATGCATCAGGGTGGGTGATTTTTCTGACCCCAGGCAGCCCAACCCACGACCAGGGAGGATTTGCTGAGGGCTTCAAGAGATATCAAAGGTCTCACTTTACCTCCCAGTTCTGCAGGAGAACCAGCAGATCCGCACGGAGCTGCTGGGCTTGTTGGCAGGTTTTCAAGGGCTGAAGGACGGACGTAGTGGGATGTTAAAATCCCGTTATCACAAATAGCACTGTTGGTGCGGAGCAGGAGGAAGGCGACATTGGGACCTGTCCTGTGAGTCCCTCTCCCCTTACAACCCTGCAGCTGTTCACCCTCCTCTCTCCAACCTCAATTTTTTTCCCCCCCTTATTTCTTTTAAAATAATAATAATAAAAAAAAGCCAGCAACCATCCACATTGGCAAACAGACATCTTTTCACCCGGTCGATTGGCCCGCTCTGGCTCACCCCAAGGCTTTAGGAGGCTCCTGCCTTCGGCATAGGATGAGCAGCATCCTTGAGAGCAGTTGCCTTCTCCTGCGGGCTGGTGGTGCTGGGGCTGGTCCACAGCTCCTGCCCGATGGGCACGAGCGCTGGTCCTGGCTGGCAGCCGAGGTCGGGTGAGCGGAGCTTGTGAGAGCCCTTCAGCATCACAGGAGGGAGGAGCTCCTGCCTTTGGCACATGGTGAATAAAAAGCCGGGGAATCGCCGTCTCGCGGAGTTATTTATTTGGAGTCAAGCTCTGGTGGGAACGGGCAGAACTGGGCTGCGCAGAGCGGTGTTTCGCCACAAGGATTTAAATACAGCAGGACCCACTCCTAGCAAAGCAAATAGCGGGGTTTATTTATTCATTACTTCCTCTGTAATTCCAACCACAGCCGCTGCCAAGCGCTCCGGTGCAGCTGGATTCGAGCAGGGGCTGCTCATGGAAGGAGGAGGTTTCCACCCATTCCATGTCAAGCCAGACTTCACTGAAGGGGGGTGGATGCAGCCCTGAGTCCACCCTCCCTGGGGCAGGATGGGCACTGGTGGAGATGGACCAGGAGTCAAGTTTTGGGAGTGCCGGCTCTTCCTGGGATTTTGAGGGTCCCTGCTCTGTGTAGCTCACCTGGCTGGGCTGATAAAAGACTCATCTCTCCCTCCAAGCGTGGCCTCGTGGAGATCCGTCAGTGACAAATAATCCTGGTGGCGTGGTCACGGTGGGAGGAATTACCGGTTAATTAATAGATTAATAAAAGCCCAGCAGCCCCTCACCTTTCCCAGCTGGTACGGATGTGGATGGTGCTCTGCCCGGGTTCTCGCTCCAACAACCTCAGAAGAGGAGATCTGAGTCTTTATTTATTTATTTATTTATTTATTTTTAGGAGGAGAAAATGAGTTGCCACCAGCAGAATTACAGTGTGAGGACATAAATGGCTCTTTTCTCTCCATAGCACATTCGATTCTGGTCACGTATGTGCACAACACATGCTCTGCCCGTGCAGATGCTTGTCACTATCTGGAGAAGTTTCCCTGGCAGGGGTGGGCGGTGGGAGACCTACGGGGTTTCCTCTATCGCTTCAAATCCTTTTGACCCTCCCTGGACTGTGACATTCTTCGCATTCTGAATTTTTTAATCTCTCTCCCGCTCATTCTGGGATGTGGATTGGCATGGAAACGAGAGATCTGGTTTCAGAGCGTGCTCCCCCCTGCCTTTGCTTCCTGCAGCCCCCCACAACATGCTGTGATTTTAAGGGCCGGGTTGGTTCCTTTTTCCTCATCCACCTGGTTTGCATCTGTAGTAGGGACAAAATTTGGTGTTTTGGAGCCTTCCTGGTGGCTGAGCTGAAAGGAGCACTGAAAATCTCTCTCTCTTTTTTTTTTTTTTCCTGCTTAATCTTGACTTTCAGATAAGAGGGCCACCCCAAATCTGGCCGTCCCCCCATCTCTCCAGTTTGCATTTTTGGGAAATCTTTGGTGACTTTGGGAAACATCTGTTCTGATGTTGTTTGAAACCATCTGACCAGGTCAGGGATTTTGATGTGTGTGGATTTGCTTTGGCAGCAGGGATCAGAGGGGATGCTGGAGGCAGCTGCTTTTACCTGGCAGGATGAAGGGGCTGAGGAGGAGTCCTTACCTGTGTGGCCAAATCCTGCCGATGGCTTTGGGCTATTTCATGCTGAGACTCTTCTCATTGACAAATAAGCTGAGCCACCTCCCAAAGCTGTGTAATTAGAAGATAAGGATCTGGAATCTCGTTTTCTCTCCCTTTTTTTTTGTGGATTATTTCACGCATTCATAAATACTTTGAATTTGAAGCCCACGTCTGTGATGAGCAGGTCTGAGAGTATCTACCAATAGTGCTGCCAGCGCTGAGCAGCCTGCCATGGTTGTGGCATTTAGATTGGATATTAAGAAGAATTTTGTTACTGAAAGAGTGGTTTAGCCCTGGAACAGGCTGCCCAGGGCAGTGGTGGAGTTCCCATCCCTGGAGGTGTTCAAGAAAAGTGTAGAAATGGCACTTCAGGACATGGTCTAGTGGTCATGGCAGTGTTGGGTTGATGGTTGGTCTTGATGATCTTAGAGGTCCTTTCCAACCTTAATGATTCTATGATTTACTTTCCTTTAGGCATCTTAAAGTGGTTTTGGTTATTGAAAAACAGAGGCCAGTGGCGGGGACCAGCCATCTGTGGGGGGTTGGCTCTGTTTGCATGTGGGTTGGACCCACCAAGCTGCATCCTTCAAAGCCTTGGGCACCTAAAGGTGTCATTGCCTTTGGGTGACGGTTCTTGGGGTGTCCAGCAGCATGTCGGGTGGCTGGCAACTGCGATGACGTGGCTACTGGTGCTGGAGCTGCTGGACAAGCCCGCAGCTGCTCTCAGCTGTCCGCAGCAGCTGCACGGTGAGGGGTGGGGGGGGGGACAACACCCCCGGGGCAAATTTGGCATCGGAATTCAAAAAAGAGTTTCTATTTTGGGCAAAGTGAGGTTAGGAAGAGCCAAAAGTGTGAGTGGTGAAGTAGCCAGAGACCATCTTGAGAGCTGGAGCTGGGATGCCCATGCCTTGATTTCCCCAGCTTAAATTTAGACGGGTTTTTGGATGGTCCAGTGGGTCCCACCAGCAGTTGGTGGCATCCCGAGGGTCATCTCTTTGTGCCTTCAGTGCAGGAGGGCAGGTTATGTGAACATACAACTCCCTTTTTGCTTTCTAATCCTTCTATTTAATCTGGCAGGAGTCCCTGCCTTTCCAGCCGTACCCACGTTAAAGCTCCAGCCAGTGCCAAAGGGTCGGGGGGATTTTGGCATCTTGTTCTCGGTGAAGCTCCTGGCATAAATCCAGCACCACCTGGGCTGGGTGTAATTAGCCAAAAGCCATCAGAAGCCTTGGTCGGGTGTGGAAATGCAGAGCCTGATTAGATACATCAACATTGCAGCAGTTGAACGTGAGGCGGCCGCGTTTCGGACACCAAATCTACTTTTTAATTGCTTTTCATTAATTTTAGGAGCCGGAAAATTCAAATCCGAAACATCCCACCCCAGCTGCGATGGGAGGTAAGAGGAGAAAGTGGAGAAGGGTAGATCAGATTTAAGGACTGATGACAGGTTTCTGTATTTGGGGTTAAAATTGATTTATCCTTTTCTTTGTTACTAATTGGGTCTAATTATACTAGACCTTTGTGTCCATGTAGCTTATTCCTCTTCCATTACAGGAGTAAATTCAACCAGTAGAAGCAACGTAAACCACACCAACAAAAATCCCCATTAATAACAGGGTTATATGACTTATCTATTTTATAGGGAACAAAATGGATCCTTTCTTCCCACTGGCTGCTGGGCCTTTTCCTTGACTCTCCCCCCCCCAGCCCCTGCTGACACTGAGGCCCCTTGATCCAGCGTCCTGGGGCAGGCAGGAGCTTCCTTCATCTAATTGCTTTTGAAATCTTAATGACTAGGAAGCTGCCTTGATTGATTGATTGTATTTCCTTGGTCTATTCTGAAGATCCCAGCATAAGGTGGATTTTTTTTTTTTTTCCTCCCTTTTCCAGGTTCTGGATGGTTTGCTAGCCCAGTATGGCACTGTAGAAAACTGCGAGCAAGGTAGGATGGGAAAAAGATGCTGTTATCGAAGATATTTTCTGCCCCAGCTATTGTTGAGGAGGAGAACGGACACGTGGTTTTCGTTTGTCAGCAGAAGCCGTGGCTAAAGATGTCAAGAGGTCTCAGCCTGGTCACTGAGGCTTTTTATTTTGGTCCCTTGTGCTAAAAGATGAGTCCCATTGGTGACTTTGGGTGGTGCATGTGGGTGTCCCCACATTGGGTGGGCATTGTTCCCACCACACCTCTGGGTACCACCAGCAGCCGCTCCGGGGGAAGATGCAGGATGCTCTGCCGAGGCCGGCCAGGGGCTTTCTGTCTCTGCTCGGCAGATTTTATCTCAGCCTTTAATGGCCATCAGTTGAGACAGGAGGTTTAATGTTGCCCCCGGGATGCTTAATGAGGGTAGAGTTACCATAACCCTCCTAGAAATGGAAAGGAGGGCTTGGAGGAGCTCCTGGGACCATCCCTGGGCTCCAGTGAGGGATGGCAGGATGGAGTTGGCTCTGGTGGCTTTGCTGCAGAGAGTGATGGTACATCAGGACCCTTTAGAGAAGGCAGGAGGGTCTACGCTGCCTGGGATGAGTCCCAGCATGGCCTGAGCCCTCGGACACTCTTCTCCCTGGCAGGAGAAGAATGTTTGGAGATCCTTGGGGAGCCCCAGAGGGGACTTGTCTGGGTGGGGACTCGTCCAAGGGAGTCTTTCAACTTTTCAAGGGTTCTTGGTCTGATGCTGCCTCTCTAATTTCTGCCTCTCTTGCTCGCAGTGAACACAGACAGCGAGACGGCCGTTGTCAACGTCACCTATGCCAACCGGGAGCAGACCAGGCAGTAAGTGCCCCGCGGTCCCCCGGGAGCCCGGGCTGCCCTCCCTGCTGTGGCTCCCGCCCCTTCTCCACTTGCAGAAAGCAGGCTTTCCAGTGCCAGGAGTTAGATTACCACAAAAGTCCTGAATTCAGGCTAAAAATGCAGCAGATCTTTGAGGACACCCTCCTTGAGCTCTGATTTCTTTTCCTTCACCTTCAGGTGGACATCTGAGTTTTTAGGCTTTTCTCTGCAGTTCGAAGAGTAAAATCAGAACTTGTTGCTGAAGGAAAAGTGGAGATTTTCTTGTACTTCCATGATTTCGGGAGTTGTGTCTCTAGAAAGAGTAATAATAAGACTAAATCTCACAGGAGCTGGTAGGTGTCAGGCAATGTGTCCTCTCTGGCTGAGGACAACCCCAAATTTGCTGTGGTTACGCATGTGGCCACAGCAAATCTTTGTAGGGCGACCACTGTCTTGCTTTACTTTCTGTAATAACATGGAGCAGGGTCTGGCCGTGGAGCCCAGCAAGGGGGATGCTCCCAGTTCGTCCAGTTGTGCCCCAGAAGGTGAAAATGTTTAATTTCCTTCTACCAGGAGGCACCCAGCAAAAGAGTTTTTTGCGAGTAGTTTTGCTCTCAGATCTGAAGCCCTCTCCCTTGCTTTGTCCTCCTCTGGAGATGCTTGTGCTTCATCGAACATCTTTCTCTGGTCCCTGCAGGGATGGGGCTGCTGCCAGCGAAAATCTCTATTCAGCCAGTTTTAGGGGGTTTTTTGGAATTTTTTTTTTTTTTTTTTGCAAGAGTTGAGTCACTGACCACTTTCTGGAGCGCTGCGGTTTGGGTTGTCTCCGTAGAAAGCTGGAGAGGTTTAAAGGAGCTGTGGAGAACAGCGGCCAAAGCCGTGGCTTTGCTCTTGCTGCCAGCCCCATCTATCGACAGCTTTCAGCTCTTGCAGTCCCGGAGCTCCTGCCGGGAAAGGGATTTGAGATATGGGACAAAATCCATAAGGTGGAGGAGATGTGGGAATCGCTCCCTGCACAATCCTGACCTCACCCTGCGTGCTTGGAGAGGTTCTCCTTAAAATACTTTGGCTCATCCAGGCTGGGTGGAAAGTCCTGCCAGGTCCCCATGGTATTGGTGATGTGTCCTAACCCTTGGGGCTCCTTCGCCGAGCGGATGCTGATGTGCTGCTGCTCAGCATGGGAGCATGACCAGAGGGACCCCAATGCCTTCTCCCCTTCCAGAGCCATCATGAAGCTGAATGGGCACCAGCTGGAGAACCACGCTCTGAAGGTCTCCTACATCCCCGACGAGCAGTCCATGCAAGGGCCGGAGAACGGGCGGCGGGGCGGCTTTGGGGCGCGCGGTGCCCCCAGACAGGGCTCCCCGGTCACTGCAGGGGCACAGGTCAAGCAGCAGCCGGTGGATATCCCCCTCCGCCTCCTGGTGCCCACCCAGTACGTGGGTGCCATCATCGGCAAGGAAGGGGCCACCATCAGGAACATCACCAAGCAGACGCAGTCCAAGTAAGTCCGCTCTCCCACCAGCTGGTTTGTGCCTTGTGGTTTGCAGTGATTGATGAGGCCGGATTTTTTTTGGAGAAGGTGCTGTTTGAGGCCCTTCCAGCTCTCTCACTGTGCAGGACAGCGCGTCCAAGAGCCACCTTCCCATGCACTGCCACAACCAGGCTTTCTTGGCTGCACTTCCCCATGTGTCTTCTTTTGCTGGGGCCACCCAGGCTGGGACAGGACCTGGCCAGACACGCAGGGAGGTCCCTGCTTCAGCCGGTCTCATTTAGCACGAGCCTGTTGAGCTTCACTCGCTTGCTCTTGCGTTTGGCCCCCGAGCTTATGTTGGCTACGGCTCTTGTCCCCCAAGGAAGGCTTTATCTAAGACGTGAAGTAACAGACAGCCCATCCCGTCCCCCAGGCACGTGCTTGTTCCACCACTTAATCACCCCTGTTGCTTAAAATAAATAGATGCTGATGCCTTATTTGGATTGCTGTGATTTGAGCTTCTAGCTGCTGCATCCATGTCGAACATCGAGCCCAGAATTAACTCCTCTCGCCTTCCCCGGGTGGATATAACCTTACAGCCGAGCGTGAGCTCCAGGCATTTCACAGGGGCGTGGGTTGAGCGGAGCAGCTGGGAAGCCTCAGAGCTGCTCCCCGGCTCCAGCATCCATCCCGTGCTTGCAGGATCGACGTGCACCGGAAAGAAAATGCAGGAGCTGCAGAAAAAGCCATCAGCATCCACTCCACCCCCGAGGGCTGCTCCGCTGCCTGCAAGATGATTTTGGAGATCATGCAGAAGGAGGCGAAGGACACCAAGACGTAAGGTTTCCCCCAGCCTTTCTGTGCACACCTATCCCGTCTGTGGCTCTTCACTGGGCTCTTGTACCATCCCACCACCTGCACCTGCCTCCCATGTGTGTAGAAGCTTTGGTGTGGGGGACCCAGGGACTCCTGCAAAAGGACTTGAGCTTCTCCCATCCCTCTGTACCAAATCCCTCCTCTCTTGGCTGCTGTAACTTCATATTGGTTGTTTTTTTTCTCCATTCCTCTCTCAAGAGCTGATGAAGTGCCTCTGAAAATCCTGGCCCATAACAACTTTGTGGGGCGCCTGATCGGCAAAGAAGGGCGAAACTTGAAGAAAGTCGAGCAAGACACAGAGACAAAAATCACCATCTCGTCGTAAGGCTCCTCACTGCCTTCGGGGAAACCAGGGTAGACCTTCCTCAGCCTGGGGCGATGGGGAGGATGAGGAGGAGATGAGTGATGTGATGAGGGTGGGCAGAGATGCTCATCTGTCAGTTGAAGAGCCAGCCTGTGGCACGGGTGCTTCACTCCCTGAAGATCTCTTGAAAAACTGAGGCTTTGTTTTCTGTAGTCCCCTCCTTGCCCCTTCGGTGTCCCCTCCCCATCCTTGCAGGGCTGCAGAGCTCAGGACCAGCTGGTTTGATGGCCAGCACTGGAGCTTTACTTTAAGCCATGTTTTGGGGTGAAGGCAGAGTGGACTTCCCAGTGCAAACCATGATGCTGGTCCCTGCTCTGAGTGGGACCAAGCAATCCCAGTACGTGGTGGCAATGGCACCCTGTGTCCCCAGCACCCCAGTAGCACCCATCAGAAGGACCTGGCATAGCGCTGGCAGGGCGGGGTCTTGCTGCTGACGCTGGCTTTCCCATCAGCTTGCAGGACCTGACTCTCTACAACCCTGAAAGGACCATCACGGTGAAGGGTTCCATTGAGAACTGCTGCAAAGCAGAGCAGGAGATCATGAAGAAAGTGAGGGAAGCCTACGAGAATGATGTGGCTGCCATGAGTGTGAGTAGGGTTTGGTCCTGTCCTGCATCTTGACTGATGGGAGCTCTCTAGGACGTTGCCATGATAGAAGCAATGAGCATTTCTCTCCTTTCACCATCAGTTACAATCTCACCTCATCCCTGGCCTTAACCTGGCTGCAGTTGGCCTCTTCCCTGCCTCTTCCAACGCAGTACCTCCTCCGCCAAGCAGTGTCTCTGGAGCCGCCCCATACAGCTCCTTCATGGTAAGTGAACTCCAGGCAGCTCAAACTGCTCTTGCTTCCAGCTTGGGGAGCACCACAGAATCATTCCGTTTTGGTTGGAAGAGACCTTTCAGGTCATGGAGTCCAACCGTTCCTCCAGCACTGCCAGGGCACCACTAACCCCTGGCCCTCAGCACCACATCTCCACGGCTTGGAAACCCCTCCAGGGATGGGGACTCCACCACTGCCCTGCCCAGCCTGGCACAGCCCTTCACAGCCCTTCCCACAAAGAAATTGCTCCTCGTGTCCAACCTAAACCTCCCCTGGTGCAACTTGAGGCCATTTCCTCCTCTCCTATCACTTGTTTTTTGGGATAAAAGCCCAACCCCACCCAACTCCAACCTCCTTTCAGGGAGCTGTCAAGAACCAGAAGGTCTCCCCTGAGCCTCCTTTTCTCCAGGCTCAACACCCCCAGGTCCCTCAGCTGTTCCTCACCACACTTGTGCTCTAGACCCATCCCCAGCTTTGTTGACCTTCTCTAGCCACACTCCAGCCCCTCAATGTCCTTCTTGAAGTGAGGGGCCCAGGACTGACCCCAGGATTTGAGGTGCAGCCTCACCAGGGCCCAGTATGGGGGCAATCACTTCCCTAAGCACACTTACCCCTGTGATGGCCAAGGTTACACCTTCAGCATCCCCTGCTGTCAGCAGGCAGATGATGTCCAGCATGAGTGCAAAATCAGGTCTTTTAAACTACTGTGGTGGAGAAGGTGCTCAGATCCCTTGAGGTCTGATGGTGGCTCAGCCCAGCACCCTCAGAGCAATGTGGGCATCACCTGGGAGGAGACTTGGAGCCTTGATCCCCGTGGTGATGCTGAGCCCTGAGTAGTGACCCTGTTCCTGCAGCCTCCGGAGCAGGAGACGGTGCACGTCTTCATCCCCGCACAGGCGGTCGGTGCCATCATCGGCAAGAAGGGCCAGCACATCAAACAGCTCTCCCGGTTCGCAAGTGCCTCTATCAAGGTAGGGTTGTCCTCGTGGGGACCGCCCCTCTGCCAGCACCTCCCTGAGCAGGGTTTTTCTGGTTGGGAAAACCACCTGCAAAGCCCAGGAGGTTGGGCTGGGGGCCCAATCCTGTGGTGGAGGGGAAGGAGGACATAGCTACCACCCTGCCCGTGCTGGTCCCCACCACAGCCACCATCTCTCTGCCCCCTCCAGATTGCTCCTCCGGAGACGCCGGACTCCAAAGTGCGCATGGTCGTCATCACGGGTCCTCCAGAAGCTCAGTTCAAGGTTCCCCTTGTGCTTCCATCACCCCGGGGATTCAGGGTGTCCCTCTCCACTGCCCCATGGAGCTGGGAAGGGAGGAGCTGGGTGGTCATCCCAATTTTGAGCCCAGTCTGTGGGTGGGTTGACCCAACATCATCTGTCCAAGGTGCTGAGATGGCTGAAATCCTGAGGAATTGGGATTTCATGGGATGCTGGCCCATCCTGGGGCTGGAGACCCACTAAGCCAATGGGGACACCCTGAGGTAGGACATCTTGGATGGCATCTGACTCTGTGCTCGCTCCTCTCTGCAGGCACAAGGCAGGATTTACGGCAAGCTGAAGGAGGAGAACTTCTTTGGACCGAAGGAAGAAGTGAAGCTGGAGACACACATCCGGGTGCCCGCCTCGGCCGCGGGCAGGGTCATCGGCAAAGGGGGCAAAACCGTAAGCAGAAGCAATGCTTGGAGAAGGGTGGGAGCACCATGGGGTGAAGGACATCCCTTGAAGCATGGTTGCTTCATGCTGGAGGCTGTGGACATCTCAGGGTCTGATTTCCTGGGGGACCGGCTGGGAATTCCTGGAGGGGCTTGTCCTTCCCACATGACACACCAGGGGGTTCTCCGCCCCTTCCCTGCAGGTCAATGAGCTGCAGAACCTGACGGCAGCAGAGGTGGTGGTGCCACGGGACCAGACCCCTGATGAGAACGAGCAGGTCATTGTGAAGATCATTGGGCACTTCTACGCCAGCCAGGTATGGCTCTGGCAGCTCCTGTGCTGGCACTAGTGGGTTCTCTGATGGCTTGTACGGGGTTGTGTCCATGTGTGGATCTTCCCGTGGAAGTTGTTTTTTTTTTTTCACACCTGGCTGGTGGTGGTTGCAGAATTGGGTGACGATGAGCTGTGGTGACAGTGGGGGAAGCAGGAAGAGCTGCTCGAGCACGCACAGTGTGTGACCTCCCAACCCCAACTCCTGGAGGAAACCACAACTAAAACCAAAGCAGGAAGGGATTTCCAGGAGCTCCTCCACGCCCCGCTGACCACCCTAGCATCCGTCACGACACGCAAAGCCGTTTCTCTTGCCACTGAGACCCTCCAAACTCCCTCCTTTCCCCCTCCTCTTCCTCGCAGATGGCTCAGCGCAAGATCCGAGACATCCTGGCGCAGGTGAAGCAGCAGCACCAGAAGGGTCAGAGCGGCCAGACGCAAGCGCGGAGGAAATAAGAGCAGCGCCGACACCAACGTGAAAAGCAGAACAAGCCAATGCCGGGCTTAAGAGTGGCTGGGAATCAGTTACCGTAGACAGACGCTCGTTTTTTTTCATTCACCAAGATTAAAAGGCAGTTTGATTGGCTTCCAGGGTAGATGGCTAGGGCTAAAAAACCCAACCGACCGACCAACCAACACCGGGATCCATTTCTAGCTCCACGTGCCAGGACGGCTACTTAAATGAAGCGAGAGGTGCTGCCAACGCGCCGGACCAAGCGGCTGCTCTGCCGGGGCCGGTGCCGGGTGCCCGGGGACGAGGATGGGGCCACGGCGGCACCGGGTCCCTCCCGGCGGGCGCAGCATTTGCCCCCTCATTTAAGTAGCCCCTGGAGGTCCCGTCCCAGCCGAGGTGCCCGGTGGCTGCATCTCCCAGCCCCTCGCTCCCCCCCTTCCCCGCGGCTTGGTGGATATTCCCGGAGCGGCGTTCAGCCTTTGAAGCGTTTCATTTTGATTATTTTTTTTTCCTATTTTAATATTTTTTTTCCTTTTTATTTTTCCCCTATTTTAGTTATTTTAATTTTTTTCTTTAATTTTAAGAGAAATTCCAGTGGATTCTTCCCGACCTCCATGGGTAACAAGATCCATTGGGGGCAAAAAAANNNACCCATTGGGGGCAAAAAAAAAAAAAAAGAAACTAAAAAAAAAAAAGAAAGCAAAAACCTCCCACCTTAGCACCAGAGGGGTTTGTGGGTCCCTCAGGAGCTCTGCGCCTCGGGGAGGGCAGGATTCCTCCTGCCTGCGGGGCAGTGCCTTGGAAAGCCTTAGGAGCCAGGAGAGCACCTCTATTTTCCAGGATTATTTTGATTTTTTTTTTTTTCTCCTTTCAGTTTAAATATTTCTTTTCATTTTAGGTTAAAGAAAGATTTAAAAAATTATTTTATTTTAATTTTTAAATTTTTTCTTTTAGTTTTTTTCCGTTTTCTTTTCTTTTTAGTTTTTTTTCTTCTTTCAGTTTTCCTTCTTTCAGTTTTCCTTCTTTCAGTTTTCCTTCTTTCAGTTTTCCTTCTTTCAGTTTTCCTTCTTTCAGTTTTCCTTCTTTCAGTTTTTCTTCTTTCAGTTTTCCTTCTTTCAGTTTTCCTTCTTTCAGTTTTCCTTCTTTCAGTTTTCCTTCTTTCAGTTTTCCTTCTTTCAGTTTTCCTTCTTTCAGTTTTTCTTCTTTCAGTTTTCCTTCTTTCAGTTTTCCTTCTTTCAGTTTTCCTTCTTTCAGTTTTCCTTCTTTCAGTTTTCCTTCTTTCAGTTTTCCTTCTTTCAGTTTTTCTTCTTTCAGTTTTCCTTCTTTCAGTTTTCCTTCTTTCAGTTTTCCTTCTTTCAGTTTTCCTTCTTTCAGTTTTCCTTCTTTCAGTTTTCCTTCTTTCAGTTTTTCTTCTTTCAGTTTTCCTTCTTTCAGTTTTCCTTCTTTCAGTTTTCCTTCTTTCAGTTTTCCTTCTTTCAGTTTTCCTTCTTTCAGTTTTCCTTCTTTCAGTTTTTCTTCTTTCAGTTTTCCTTCTTTCAGTTTTCCTTCTTTCAGTTTTCCTTCTTTCAGTTTTCCTTCTTTCAGTTTTCCTTCTTTCAGTTTTCCTTCTTCCAGTTTTCCTTCTTCCAGTTTTCCTTCTTCCAGTTTTCCTTCTTCCAGTTTTCCTTCTTCCAGTTTTCCTTCTTTCAGTTTTTTCTTTTCTCTTTTAACTTTTCCCTTTTTATTTCTCTTTTCCTTTTTAATTTTATTTTTAATTTTTTGTGGTTTTTAAATTTTTTTTTTAATTTTATTTTTATTTTTGAAGCCTATGAGTTCACGGCAGCAGCGGGACACGCGACTATTTTTTCTCAGTGATCCATCTCCGCTGTGGAGGTGACGACCCGTCCCAGAGACGCGGCAAGCTGGCCAGGGAAGGGCTGAGGGATGAGCTTTTGCTTTTCCCATTTTTCCCTCCGAGCAACAGCAATAAA
>VZZY01006847.1:177688-196754 GCA_013400335.1 Eurystomus gularis | reverse complement strand
CGGGAAGACACGGGAGGGTCCCCGGTACCGGAGAACGGGGGACCGGGGGAAGGGGGGGGGGGAGTTTGTGAGCGTAGACTACGAGTACGGGAACCGCCCATGGACGTAGCGGTCCCATGGTGTAATGGTTAGCACTCTGGACTTTGAATCCAGCGATCCGAGTTCAAATCTCGGTGGGACCTCGTGTTCCACATTTTTTTAATTTTTTATTATTATTATTTTTTTTTAATCCCACCCGCTTCCCTCTCCGCTAACGCAGCGGGAAGCGGAGCGCGGCAGCACCGGGCGTGGCCGTTACTTGCCTCTCCCCCCGCCCTCCAGGAACTCTGCGTCCTCCCGCGACACGCCGGCCTCCATTTTGTGCGGGGGCGCCGGTTCTTCGCTGCGCATGCGCGGGAGGGGCGGGGAGATGCTCTTCTCCGAGCGCTTGATTGGGCTAAAGGGCTGTCACTCTTGAATACCGCGTTTATATTGGTTAATAGAGCTCTCCGCCCCGCCTCCCGGCACCGCCTCATAGCGGGGTGGTGTAGAGGAGGGCGGGCGTTCTCTCCAGAGCTGATTGGGCGCACGGGCTGACACTCTCACTTCCCAGCGCTGCTATTGGCTGGAAGGGCTCTCCGCCCCGCCTCCCGAGGGGGTGTTTCATCGCGGAGGCGAGTGAGGGGGAGGCGGCCTCCACAGGCCCGGCTTAAGCCGTCACCGGGCCAGAAGCGGCCTGAATCCCTTCAGCAGCCGCTTAGCCGGCTCTGACGCAGGTTCCCAGCCGTTTAACGTCGATTAACGGGTCAATCCCCTCCGAGGGCAGGAAACGCGGCCGCATCCGGAGTCTCGGCCCGGATTAGGGGCAGCCCCGGCTCCGGGAGAGCCCCTCAGGACCACCCGGCCCCTCGCTGCCCAAGAAAGACAGAGGGCCGTGATGGAGCTGGCGGGTTTATTTAGCGTCTGCAAGAAAGAACAAAACCATCTTTATTTTTGTCTTTTTTTTTTTTCCTTTGGCTAGGAAGGTACGCGGAGTGGAAGTACCGGCTGCAGGGGAGCGGTGGGGATCCCCCCGCCTGAGAAGAAGCCTCTTCCTTGTGTCCGTCCTCTGCCAAGGAACCCCCGTCTTGGGGTGCCGAGGGACCCCCATCAGCCCATGGATGCGGAGCTGAGCAGGGCTGGCCCATCAATGAGACCATGCAGTGGCCCAGCAGATGAGAAGACACCACTCCAAGTGGGGTGAAATGCAATTTCCCTTCAAGCACAGCATTTAAACTAGGCCTAGACCCATCTCCACATGGTCCCGGAGCTCCAGCAGCAGCTGCCAGCATCGTGATAGACCCACAACCTTCCCAGCAGGCAGCAGGTACCTGCTGCACCATCATCTCTTCCCAAACACCAGGTGAAGGAGGTTTGCTCCTGCTCTAAGTTTGCAGCTGTTGCCTTTGCTGTGTCTAAATCCACAGTGGGATGTGTACCCTCCAAGCAGAGGCTGTCTGGGCCTCGGGGAGCATTTCACCAGGGCCCAAGGGCTGCGGTGATGTCAGATGTGGGTTAGCGTGAAGCAGAAGCAGGATGGGGACAACCTGTGGTGGGGACAGGATGTGAGGGACTGAAAAATAAAAAGAGCTGCTGCTTCTGTTTGGGGTTGTGCAGCTGGGGAGGTCTGGGAGATTTTCACCAAGGGTAATATGTAGCTGTAACGGATTAAAAAAACATGAGAGCAAACACCCCCAAAAAACCCCAAGGAACAAACCCCACGAATCTTCCCCTGCTGACCTCAGAAGCTGCCTGGGCCCCACCTGATGTGCTTTCACCTATCAAGCAGAGGATGAAATTTGTCCTAGAGAAAAGCTGCCCTTGGGAGCAGGAGATCGCGACCTGCCGTTGCTAGTGTAGGGCTTGGCGAGCCCTGTCTTGCTCCAAGGAGCTGCTACCCCCCTTCAAACTGCCTGCTCCCCATCATCCCCGTCACAGATGGGACATGGTGGGATGAGACTTTGCAGCCCCTTCTGCCCATACGGGACCTGGTTGGAGGCAGCACTTGGAGCCGCCACCGTCATGGGCAGGACCTGACAGCCCTGGGCTTGCTTTCCCACGGCTGCCAGAGGGTTTTCAGGGGAGGAAGTGAAACCAAGAGTTCGGGTGAGGGTTTCGGCGAGCTCCCTGGGGCCTCACTCCTTCCCATGCCCTACCCCGAGTTGGGTGAAGCCCACCCAGCCCTGCTCTGGCCATCCCCTGGCTCTCAGTGCATGGTGGGTGCGAGCCGTGGGCTGTAGGAGCGGTGGGCAGCGGTGGTCACCGGCTGGGGGGATGCGTAGGAATAAAGAAAGTGAAGAGAATAAAGCTGCAGACCCCTGGAAGGCTCAAAGCCGCAGAGTGGCTCTTGCCCTCCTGTGCCAGATGGGGAAACTGAGGCACTGAGAGGAGCGGACTTGAGCAAGGTCCTGCTGGGAGGTTCTTCGGCAGCAAGCGGGGGCTCAGCTCCAGGGTTGGGCTGCTTGGAGAAGCCCACGACCAGACACAGCTCTGTGGTTTCGTTAAAGCCCCGTCTGCTTCTGGCTGCTAAAAATGCAGAAGTTTTACTTGCGGGAAACCAAACGTAGCTGGGCTGTGGGAGCGCAGGAGCACACGCTGCACTGGCTGCTGAACCTCATCGCCGGTGGCAGCGGGGTCATTTTTTTTCTCTTTTCTGCTTTTTTGTTTGTTTTTTTGTGGTTTTTTTTTTTTTTTCTCCTTTTGCTGTCCTTTAGATGCACTACGCTTTGGTTCTGGACTCCCCAGCGCTGAGGTCAGACTACAGGGAAAGCAGGTTTCTGACAGTCTTGGCTCGCACACGGGAACATCCCCGTGCCCGGGGGTGACAGCAGCTGGGGGTCAGCTTATCGTACAGCCGCCCTTCTCCTTAAAGGGGTTCTTGTCCTCGGGGACTCCTTTCAGCAGCGGGTCCTCGCCCGCCATGGACTCGATGTACTCCTTGAGCTCTTTGCCGGTCTTGGAGACCTGCCAAGGGAGGAGACGCTCCGTGTGGGTTATGGGATCCGATCCTTGCCGCAGGGCTGCGTTCCCGCTCGTCACTGGCCTACAAACCCAGGCCAGGTTGGATGGGACCTTGAGCAACCTGGTCTCATGGGAAGATGTCCCTGCCACAGCGGGGGGTTTAGAACTGGATGATCTTCAAGGTCCCTTCCAAACCAAACCATTCTATGATTCTGCGATCATCCCACCCAGCACAGGGGTCCCCAAGAGCATCCCCGGGGTGCTCTGGGCACCTCGCTGGGTGTGGGGCTGCAGTCCCTGGGCTAAGACCGAGGGGGACGTTTGCCTGGAGGGGCGAGGTGCAAACGCGCACGTTTCAGCTCATGTTGGAGGTGTAGCGTCAGGGCTCGGGGTTCTTGTCCTTTGCAGCATGATCAGGTCAGGAAGTTACCCCTGGGGAGCAGCCCCTTCGCGTTTTGGGTGGAAGACTCACCATTTGCCTCTCGTTCTTCACCTCTTTCTTCAGCTGGTCCAGCTCCATCTTCAGCAGCTCCTTCTCTGTCATGTCCTGAGCCATTTTGCCCTGTAAGCACAGGAAAGAGGTTCATTATCACTATGGAGCTGGGCTTCTCCTGAGGCACACGAGGACTATTGCTTCAGCCCTGATAGCACCACAAACACCATGGTGCCCCCATGGTGGGAGATGGGCCCATGCTAAAACCAACTGAGGCAAGAGGCGCCTTCCAGGCACCTTTGAAACCCTTCTGCTGTAGCCAGATTTTCGTTTTCTTGTTCTCAGCAGGCTCATGGAGAAACAGATGCAGTTTGAGGGCAGCGGAGGAGGGTCCCGGAGAACAGCCATGACCTTGGGGCTGCCTCGGAAGACAACCTGAACACCCAGGTCTGCAAAGCAGACCTTCCAGTGCCTGGACACAAGCATCTTTGCAGGTTTGCTAAGGAACTACATATCTTTGGTTTTCTCTTCTTGCCTCTCCTTGTCCCTTCCCCCCAGGTAAGTGACAACCTGGATCGTGGCCCCTTCATTGCTGGGAACTTGCCTATTTACCCGCACAGGCGTCGCTTGCTGCGACTGAAAGTTTTGGGGCCACGAGGGTTGGAAAAGCCCAGCTCTTTTTTCACAAAATCCCACCCAAGGGTTACGTGAGAGTCCTGTGCAGCTGGGATCTGCCCCCGTTGTAAAACTTGGGTTTAAAAGCCCAGCCACAACCTTTTAAATAAAAAAAGTCAATGTGCTGAAGCTGAAACATGCCTTGGCCCTGCTTTGGGAGAGCGTGAGGAGCCCAAAGCCACAGCACAGCCGTGCTACCGACCCATGGAGAAGGTGGCTCCCGAACTAGGTGGACCCCACGCTGCCATTTGTACCTGGAGGGAGCAAAGCCACTTACCTCTGGGGACGAGGGGCTGCCCCTCGCAGCAAGGGAGATGTTCAGAGATCCATCTGAGAGCAGCCGCTGCCGACTGAGCCCTCACCCTCTTGCTCTGGGCTTGAAGGCTCCTTCAGCTCTCCGGGAGGGTCATGGGCAGCAGATGTCTTTGGTCCTTAAGCTGATAATGGACTCAGGAGAATAAGCTGGTCAGGTGTTGGGCATTAGCCTCAAAGCCCAGGGTAATCGGTGGTGGGGCTGTGGGGAGGGTGAGGATGAGGATGAAGGGCAGGGTGGAGAAGTGCTTAGTGAGGTGGGTGGCTGGCTGGGCCACCTGGGAAGTCCTTGAGCTCCTGCTATGAGTGTTGGGGCCAGTGAGGTGTCTGGGTCCTGGCTGTGACAGGAGGATTGTCCCCTGTGGGGATCAGAGCAGCTTTCACCAAGTTCAGGAGGGGATGGAGAGCGGGGAGCTGGGGCGAGGGGACCTCCAGGGGCTGGCACGGCCTCATTGGGAGCCAGGAGCAGCTCAGGCAGCTCTTGGTCCTTCAGGGTGTGAGGAGCTGGGCCGGTGCTGGAGGACATTCATCATTTCCCTTGTCCTTGTGCTGCTGGGGCCGTGGGCTCAGGAAGGGCCAAGCCCTGGCGTGGGTTTTGCTCCTCTCTGGGTGGTGTAAAGCTGCTGGGGCTGAGGCCAGAGCTTGGGAGGCCCCAAGAAAGCACCTGCGGAAGGAGGAGGAGGAGGAGGAGGAGCAGGAGAGGGTGGAGGGGAATTTCCAAGCACTGGGGAAGTGGGAATTTCCTCCCCTGGCACTGGGGATGTGAAACATCCTTAGCAAAGCACGGAGAAGGACACGCTGTGCTGGGTGGGGGGGAAGGACGGTGGGGTCACTTGTCACATCCCTCTGTCCTGAGGGCTGGGTGGCCCGGGGATGCTGCGTGGGGTGCACGGGGCTTCTCCAGGGAAAAAAGCAGTGGAAGCGCTGCCCTTGGCTCCATCTCTTGCCTGGCTGATAAAGGTGGAGGGAAGGGAATCACCTTCCCTGGATGCATCTGAGCCCGGCTCAGCCCTACGCCCACCAGGAGGGTGGACACGGGTGGCAGAGATGGGGGTCGGGATCTTTTTTGGTGGCTCACCCCAGCCCTGCAGCAGCTGTTCCTCCGTGACTTGCATCTGTTGCACCCCTCACATCCCCTGCCCCACTGGGGTGACCACCAGCCGCGGCCGGGGGCTGCCCCCCAACATCTGCCGGGTGAACGGTTGGACTTGATGACCTCAAAGGTCTCTTCCAACCAACACGGTTCTATGATGTCCCCTGTGGGGCTGGGGCCTCGCAGCCTTCCTCTCCTCTGGCCCCTCATCTTTCCAGGGCCGTGGTGTGGCGGTGGCTGCGGGGTGTCCCTTGGGGGGGCCGGGGACACGGCGGCGCCCACGGGGCCTGCGTCAGCACCGCCGCGAGCTTCAAAACGCGGCGCTGAGGCGGCCGGGGAGGAAGTGGGAGCTGAGCCCAGCACCATGGCGGAGCTGGAGCAGCTGCAGCAACATGACATCCCGACGGGCCGGCAGGTCCTGCGTGACCAACACTGCAACCTCCTCAAGGTCGCTGATTACTGTGAGAGCAACTACCTGGAGGTGAGGGGGACGGGGACATCGTGGGATGAGCGTTGGGGCTGGGTGCGATGCTGGGGACCAGCTGGGAACCCCGCTGAGATGGTGGTCCTGGAGGGGTGGCCGGTGGGTGATGCTGAAGGTTCTGCCCTTGGAGACGGGAGCCTGACTATCCCTCCCCAGCACTGCACGCCTCTGGGGGTTTTTTTGTCTTGTGCCGCAGTTTCCCGTCTTGCTCCACAGCAGCTTTTCTGCTCAGCTTTCATGGTGGGTTTGGGATGAAGGGAGAGTCCTCCGGGGGTTGGGTGCCTCTGGAGAAGCGCCTGGGAGGGGACCAGGGACACCAGCCCTGCTTGGGCTGTCCCCAGGGTTTTCGAGGTGCCTCCTGGCAGGGCAGAGGCGAGTTGGGTGCCTGCACTTGCAGAGCAAGTGTGAAGTGTCCCTCCTCTTCCTCCTCCTCCTCCTCCTCCTCCTCCCTGCCTGGCCCCCACTGAGGGAAGGGGGAGCAGGAGCTTTTGGGATGGAATAGGAGGGAGAAGGCTGGTTCTTGCCCTGGTTGCTGGGGATGGTGTCTTGGCTGAGGGGTCCTTGTGTGCTTTGCAAAGCCCATGTCAGTGGCCTCGCTGGCTTGAGCCAGAGCTCGAGGCTGCTCCCAGGGGGTTGGACCCACCAGAGCGGAGCTGAAGGGGAAATGTGCTGAAATACAGAGAACTGAGACTGTCCCCAGCACGGCTGGTGGCACAGCCCCTGTCCCATGTGTGGCTGGCTGGTGGCATGGCCAGCTGGCCCCAAGGATGGCCAGAGGCTGAGCATCCCCAGGAGCATCCCAGGGAGGAATCACGATGAATCCCTGGTGCTGGAAAAGCCGAGTGCCGCTGCCTGGCGGGTGCCCGCGTGTCCTGCCGGTGGAGCCGGAGGAAGTTTGATGCATTCGGAAAGCAGAAGGAAGCATCTTTGCTACCGTGTGACCCCAGCGTGAAGATGGAGGGGAGCGGTGGCTGCGCGGGGTGGGCTCGTCCCACCGGCTGGGTTTCCCCCTCCAGGCGAGCGACAAGAGGAAGGCGCTGGAGGAGACGATGGCGCTGAGCACGCAGTCCCTGGCCAGCGTGACCTACCAGGTCAGCAGCTTGGCCACCGCTTTCCTCCGGCTGCTGGACCTGCAGGCGGCCGAGCTGCGGAAGGTGGAGGCCAACGTCAGCTGCGTGGCCCAGGTGGGACCATCCTCTGGCCAGCGCTGATGCGTGTTGGGGTTTGGGTCTGGAGAAGGGGGTGGGCTCTGGGAAAGGGAGCTTGGGCAGCTCAAAGGGGCTGAAGATCCTACTTCCTCACAGCTTCAAGAGCCCGTCAGCCCCCCTGTAGCATCACCTTGCAGTGGAGGTGCAAGACCATCTCCTAGGGCGGTGGTGGGGGAATCCATCTGGGGCTGGGAAACTGGCCTCTGGGGTGATCTCCCAGACTGGGCACTTGCAAATCCCAGTGGAGAGGACTGTGAGAACTGGCTGGGAAATCTCAGAGGAGCCAGAAGCGGAGTGATGGGGCTCAGGGTGCTGGCCTGGCTGTCACACTCGCCCCTTGCTGGGGCCTGGCCTCGTCCTGGAGCTTGGGGACAGCAGTGTGGGGTCCCATGTCCACCCACCCTCTTCCTGAGCTTTTCCAGCCCTGGGAGGAGGCTGAACCCTGTGGTCACAATGGAAGCAGAAGGAAAACAGTTTATGGGCGGCAGAGTCTCACGCGTCCCACCATCACCGCCCTGTCCCCTGCTTTAGGAAGGGCTGGAGTGGCATCAAGGGCATCATTTGCCCTTCTGTGATGGAGCAGAGCAGGATCTGCGCCGTGGCTTCGGCCGGGCCGGGAGGTTCCGGCTCAATCCTGATCCTCTCCTGTGACCCCTTTCCTTACAGGCAGGGAGAGAGGGCTGGGAAGGGTGGTGGGAATTGGAGCTGGGGAGAATCTGGAGTGGGATGGTGGGGACTGTGTCATCTCTGCAGAGGGTTGACATGCACAAGGAGAAAGTGTCTCGCCGGGAGATCGGCTCGTTGACCATCAGCAAGAAGTTCCCGTCCTACCAGAAGATCATGTCCCCCCCAAGCCTGCCCTGCCTGGAGCCCTACTACAGGAAACCCCTCAACTTCAGCACCCTGGATGACATCGGCCACGGCATAAAGGTGAGCCCAGGGCCAGGAGAATGTCCCACAGGGGACAAGAGGGGGCTTGGATGGGCTTTCTTGGTCCCCAGTGTTGCACTGATGGGTGCACAGACCACTCAAACCCCTCCTCAATGGAGAACCAGGATCGGTCCATGCCCCACAGCCCATTCCAGGACTCGTCCTGCTGGGATGGCGTGGGAAGAGAGGGATGACACATGGTCCAACACAGCAAAGGGAAACTGAGGCACACCACGCTCAGCAACAGCTGCCAGCACTGCTGGGGTTGGTGCTGAGCTGTGACATTCTCACCCCCGCGGGGCCTTTCCCAGCACCCAAGCTGCAGGAAGGCGCCCACGGGGTGGGGGTTTCGGCAGCCGCCAGCCCCCAGCGAAGCCGCCGAGGGGAAGTGGTGACGCCGGGGCCGTGGTTCCCACGGTGGCGAGCGCCTTTCAGCCGCCTCCGCGGCTCCTTCCGCTCGGCTGCTCCCATCGGAGGGGCCCCAGCAAGACCTGGGGGTGCCGCTCCCCATGGCAAGGGGGGGTCACAGCCCTCTGGGGCGCAATGAGTCCATGGGGTTGGCTGCGGCCACCATCGCCCATTGCGTCTCCGTCTCTCCCTGTGCCCACAGGACCACAGCACCCAGTTGTCCCGCACGGGCACCCTGGCTCGGAAGGGGATCAAGTCGGCGGCGCAGGCTGCGGGCACCCTGGGGTGAGGCTGCGGGTGGGGATGGGTGTGGGGTTGGGAGGGGAATTTGTCTTTCTGCGTGGTGTGGGCTCGCCTGGTGATGCTGCCATGAGGGTCCCATCCCCGTGCTGAGCCACCAGCCGAGCTGGGGGTCAACAGCCGCTCTGCCCGCAGGAGAAGCACCCGCGCCCCTGAGCCCATCCAGCCGCCTGTGGTTCCTGAGGGCAAGCTCTCCGTGGCCTCCTCCACTTCCTCACTGATATCTGTCAGGTACCGGTGCTGCTCAGGGGGTCTGGAGGACCTCAGGGGGGTTCAGGAGGACCTTGGGTGGCCCCCATCACACCGCTGCTCAGGGAGGGTTCTGCTGCAAAGGTGTTTTGATGAAAAATAGGGAGTTTGGGAGGGGGAGATTTGCTACTCTGGGCAGCGCTTGTTGCTAGAGCAAAGATGTCCTTCTACGGAGATGGTTCCCAGTGGGGAAACTGAGGCAGAGGGTGGAGAAAGGGTTTGCATGGGATTTGTACACAGACACCGGGATCTCCTGCCCACAGGGTGACCACAGCGAGTGGCACCTCGTCTTGGCAGGGGGGAAATGTCTGTATTCAAAGAGTGGGGGCAAAGCCAGCCCCTCAGCCTGCCCCCCCCGACCCTGACACCACCAACCCTCCATCCTCAGCTCGAGCGGAGCTCCGGCAGCCCCCATTGAAGGCATCCCTGCTCCACCACCGCTCCCTTCCCTCCTGGGGCCATCCTCACCACCTGCGGCCACTGTCCCACCGCCTGCGACCACTGTCCCACCACCCCCACCTCTCCCTGGGGACCTGCCTCTGCCACCCCCAGGTGACCTGCCCATGCCCCCGCTGGACCTCATGCCCCCAGGTGAGTGCTCGGTGGGCTAGGGATGCTCATCACTGGTGACACGGGGGCTGTACGTGGCCTCTGCCCCCACCATGGACCTCTTCATCCCCCATTGGTTTTGTGGGATTTGCAGCCCCCGATGACCTCGAGCCGCTGCCACCACCAGCAGCTTTGCCTGACTTGGAGGATTTGGTCCCACCACCACCACCTGCTGCAGAGGACCCCCCCTGGGTCCCAGAGAACTACCTGGAGAAAGGTATGGTGCATCCCCAGACCCCTCCCGATCTCTTTGCCGTGGTGCTTTTGGTGGAGCCCGGGACCACAGCGCTGAGAGCCCAGCTCTGCCCCAGCACCGGCCGTGGCTGGGATGGAGAGCGATGCTGTGGGCTGCTCCCGTTCCCGGTGGTGGCCTGTCCTCTGTGGTGGCCTTGCCAGGCTCCATGACCGCTCTCGCTCCTCTGGCAGTGGTGGCCCTCTACCCCTACACACGGCAGAAGGACAACGAGCTCTCCTTCCAGCCCGGCGCCCTCCTCTTCGTCATGCGGCGGTACTCAGACGGCTGGTGCGAGGGTGTGATGGGCGAGGAAGCCGGTTTCTTCCCCGGCAATTACGTGGAGCCCTTCTGAGCACCGAGGGCAGGCAGCCCCCGAAGCCTCCACCCCGGATCACCCGCCTGGATCGGCCGCATCCTGCCTTTGTGGTTTGGCTTTGCCCGGCTGGAGGGAGCTTCCCCAGCTCTGTCCTGGCTGGGTGCCCCGGCAGCCTCCAGCACCCCGCGCACGCCCCTGCCCAGCCCCTCTCCCATCCTCAGTTCTTTATTTCGGTTAATTTTTGCCAGCGCTGGCTGCTGCTGGTGCCAGGAAGGTTTTAGCACCGGGATACCGCCGCTCTCTCAGCCGATGGCAACGCGGCGGGTGGCACGTTGGCTCATGGGTTGGCCCATGGGTTGGCCCACCACCCTGGTGCTGCTCCCAGCCACGTGAGAGGAGAAAGGGACCAAAACAAGACAGAGGAGATGGGATGAGGAGAGCAGCACCCAGCCGTGTCCCCAGGGACCCCACCTGATGGCCCCATCAGCTTGCGACACAGAGGGAGGATGAGCCAGGGCCCAATCCTGCACCCATAGGGTCCCCTGCAGAGCATCACTTGTAGGCACTTCTCGCTGTCCTCCCCCCAGCTCCTTTCAGCAGCCCAAGGAAGAGAAAGAACACGGACGTGCAACTTGGAGCCGTTTCACACCCAGGTTTATATCCTGGATACAAACAACTTGTGTATCTGCAATATATAGATATATATATCTATATACATACATCTGTATTTTCTTTTTAATTCCATGGCTTTAAGTTCCACACAGTTGAAGAAGCTCCAAAGGAGGAGGAAGAACAAAGAGGAAGGGAAATGAAGTAGAGGAGGAACAACTCAGGGCTGCTTTGGTTATTTCCTTACTGCTCAGGTTTGCTGCCGGGGTTTTGGTGCTTTGGAGGAGGTTGGAGGAGGTTGGAGCCACCCTCGGGGGCTGGTAAGGCTGTGGATAAATCCAGGAGTAGCCAACACCAGAGAGCAGCGAATACTGTTGGGTCCCCCCCTGCAGAGTGCAATTACAAGGGGCAATTAATACTGCAGCGGGGCAAGGGGACACGGCGGGTTTGGCCTCTGGGGACCTGATCCAGGAGAAGTGCCACAGCACCACACCTCCCGGGGGAGGTTCAGCACCTCTCGACCAGGTCAGGAGGGGAAATTCCTCCCCTGCGGAGGTATGAGGGGACTCATGATCCAGCAAACACGAGGACACTGGCAATGGCTGGGAGCGAGGAGGAACCTGTCTGCTCCAGGGCCACGTCTTGCCCTGGAAGCAGAAGGTGGAGGTGGCAGGCAGGGCAGGTCCTCCTCCCCGCAGAGGGATTCGGTTGCCGTGCCTATGCCCTGGGAAAGAGGGTGGGATGGGCTAGAGGAGGGTTTTTCCAAGGTACCACCTTTCCAAAAGATTTCCTGTCCCTCACGTCATGTTTTTTTCAGAGAATAAAGTCTCAAGGGCCAATTAATTCCACCGCAAGGCTCAGCCTCCCGAGCCAGAGGCTGCCCTGCCCAGACGGGGTGCGGAGGGCAAGCACACATTTCCTGGATTAAATATCCAGTAGCCTCCCAAGGAGGCAAGGAGCCCATCAGGTTGAAGGCAACAGCACGAGGCTCCTGGCGGAGGTCGGGCCGGTGAGGAGGATGAAGGCAGGAGGAAGCATGTGCAGGGCCCAGCCCACGGGGAGCCGGCTTCTGATCCTTCAGGAATTGCTCTTGTCAAGACAAAAAGGGAAAGAAAAAGAAACAACAAACCCACAACAACAACAAAAGGTCACCGTTAGTGTTGGCAAACACCTAGCACTGGCTGGGTAGATGGCCGAGCTGCATAGAGAAGGCTTCATCTCACCATGGCAGGGGAGGGAGATGGGGGGATCTGGAGAAAGTGCTTTAATCACCGGGGAGAAGGGATCTTGGAGAGGAAAGGCAGGAAAGCAACCCAGGAGTGGGGGCTGAGCGAGCAGTGCCGGCGAGTGTCGGGTCCAGGCCGTGACTCCTCCCCAAGCTTCTACTTTTCCAGCTGCTTATAGTCAGCAAGTTTCTTCTGAGCCATCCTCAACACTTTTTCTTGAGGACCTCCTGGAGATAGCGAGCGACTTCTGCAGCTGACTCCCAGGGGACAACAGTGGCCTGGAAGGCTCCTGGCTGCTTCTTCTCCATCTCTTGGGTCATGCGGTGCATGGGGTAGGCCTTCCGCGGGAAAGCCACATCAGCTGAAGTCAAAGTCACGGAAGGGCAGAAGTCGTTGGCACCATCTCCCACGTAGAAGACCCTCTCGAACTCCACCTCCTCCTGGGCTCTCTCCGCCAGGTACTCTGTTAGGATTTTGCGTTTGCACATGTTGGCCGGGCAGTCAAGGCACTTGTGGCTGTGATAGGGCCCCAAGGTGAAGTAACCCCTCTTGTCAAAGCTGGATGGGTTGCTGAAGATCTTGCGGAAGAGGGAGTAGAAACCGGCTGCCCTCAGACTGCATTCGATGCCAAACATGTTGGCATCAGAGATGAGGATGATCTCGAAGAGCTCGTGGTTCTTGGAGAGGAACTGGAAGAGGTCCGGCATGCCGGGGGACAGGGGGATGTTCTCGTAGACAGTCTTGAAGTCCCCCATCTTGACGCCCTGGTCCCCCATGTACGCCAGGACACGCTGCATGTACTCGTTGTAGAAGCCCTCGCGGAAGGTCTGTCGGATGTGCTCCGGGAGCGCCTGCCCTGGAGCTGCCCGGACGATGGAGTCATCGCTGTTCTCGTTGATGATGGTCTCGTCGAAATCGAAGACGAGGAGGTATTTGGGAGGCCGGGGGCTGGCCATACCAACACCCTGCGAGACGGAAGGGGAACACCCAGCTGTTAGTTCAAGGCACTTTGCTTCAGCCCTGGCACAGTGATGGTGGCAACCACAACTTCAGCCCTGGCACAGCGATGGTGGCAACCACAGCAGCAAGAGGCTGCCAGCCCCACAGAACAATGCTCCTTGGCTACCTTGCCCCCAGGCAGCTTATTAGCCCAGCTGGGTTGGGTTTTTTTTGGGGGGGCGGCTAATCCTTTGCTGACATATCTCAGCCCAGGCCCTAAGGCGTTTATCCTGCCTATAAAGGGATCATTTAGCTGCAGCTAATCCCATTCCTGCAGTCAAGGAGGTCACTGTGCCGAGCATCCTCCCAAGGGACACAGGACAGCACATGCCTCAGGGTGCTGTGGGCAGGGAGGGTCCTCGGGAGGTGGTTTACTGCCCAACCTGCTCCTGTCCCACCTCTGGAAAGGCATCTGTGTCCTTCTTGCTGCCAGGACAAGTCTGGCTCTTCCCAACAAGAGGAGAACATTTTGCAGGTTGAGTTTTGCTCCATCACCCAGATGAGTTTCCTGCTGGGACAAGCTCTGCAGGCACCGCAGGCTCCTGGGAAGCCCGAGATAACTTAAGAGCCCTGCTCTAAAACCAAAGTCAACCCATTTTGCCATCAAGGCGTGAAGCCAGTGAGCCCCAGCCCAGCCTCCCCCGAGTAAAGCCACCCAGAGGTGTGCAGGATGGGGACCCGGTTCCTGCTCCCTGCCCATGAAAACAGAGGGGCCAACGCTGCTCAGAGAGCTCCGGACGGGTGAGGATGGCACTGACCTTAAACAGGCATGGCAGCCCAACGCCCTCACAGCACCTTCTCATTTTAAGACCATCACTCTGCAGGCAGCACCTGGGGCTCGCCGGGCTGCTCTCCTGGCTGCAAACCACAAAGAAGAGGGACTTTGGTTAACGGTTTGGGTTTTCCCCAGCTGCCACCTTCGGGCATGACACCAAACGTCACGGTCGCGGCTCTACGTCCTGCAGCGAACTCCCGAGTTGGGACCTTCTGTACCAGGAGCGGAGGAATTAAAGGAGTCTCCGGGGAGCGAGTGGGCAGAGCCCGTTTAATGCTCCTGATCCCTCTTAATTCCCCCGAGCGCTCGGGCTTTGCCGCACGTGAAAGCGGCCAGCACAACAGCTCGGTGAGGAACCTTGGCAACGCACGCCCCGTTCCGAAAATCACCCTGATCTCCTTCCAGAATAATTAGTTCCCATTCTTTTAATGGAGTAATTAACCTGGAAGGAAAGCGGGTGCCCGCGTGAGGATGTGCCAGCGCTGCCCCGAGCGAAGGCTGAGCCCGGCTTGCGGCTCCTGCATTTTTGCCGACCTCTTGTGGTCCACAGCGATGAGAGCAGAGCGATGAGAAACCTCAAAAAAAAATCCCCACCCTCGCAGCCAAACCCGGCTGGAATCTCAGCCGGAGGAATAACACACCGGGACACGGGAAATTTTAACTGGGCACCAGTAACGAGGAGGATTTCCATGACCTTTTTCTTTTTTGTCACCAGCGTGACAACAGGAAGAGTTTCTCAGCGGAAGGTGATTTGTGGGGATTTGGCTGGTTTGAAGCCCAGCATCCATCTATTTTGGGCACAAAGGCGATTCGTGACTCTGCTAAAAGCACAGCCCACGACCGCACCTCAAAGGCGGCTCGAGCGGGCACTCAAAATTAAACCCTGTGTGGAAATCTTCAAAAAAGTCATTTTTTGGTGAAGCCTTCAAAGCCACCACTGGTTCGTTCTTTGTGGAAGCATCTGTTAAAAGCTGGTGTTCATTTACAGGCATCATTCAAAGCCAAATAATGTTAGGGAGTGAGATTAGCCAAGGGAGAACAAGAGAAATGGAAAAAAAAAAGATTACACGTGAAAGAGCAATTGTAATTTTTGTCGTTATGTTCTAAAGAGCTGCCAGTGGGGAGAAAATAATTTGGGTTCAAGCCTTAAGGAGACTTTGTGATACTGGGAAAGAGCCCGGCACGGCTGGTTAACCCCGTGGACACCATTAGGGGCAGCTGTAAGGGATGACGTGGGCACGGGGAGCCGACCTGCCCGAATAAAGCTCTGCTGGGCTCAAGGTTTTTGGTGCTTTGCAGAAAAGGAAAGGCTGACAGCGCACATCTTGGATTTCGGGCAGATGAGGTCAAACCCAGCCCTCAACAGCAACCCCCTGGCAATCCACAGTCCCTCTGCAGCTGAGGTTCCCCAAAGACCTTCCCTGCAGCCACCTCTGCTGAATTAAGGTTTTGTTACGTACCTAAACAACTGACCTGTGAGCCGGGGAAAAGCCCGTTTGGTCTCTCTTGGCTTATTTTAGCTCTGCCTCCTTCAAGAGCTGGCCAGCATGAGGTCAGAAGCAGCACTGACCACCTCAACCTCACGGTAATTTCGCAGAATCATGGAAAATGGTTTGGGTTGGAAGGGACCTTAAAGCTCATCTCGTTCCAAACCCCTGCTGTGGGCAGGGACATCTCCTGCCATCCTCAGCAGAGCTCCCTGCAGCTCCTGCCTCCCCTCCCACCTCCCCAGCATCACTTGGCTCTCCCAACAGCCCCAGCAGGGATAAATCCAGCTGCTCCCAAGAGCTGGAAAACCAAATCCATTGCTCCACCGAGCTCCTTGCCGCGGGTGTCCCCGGCTGCACAGAGCCTCTCCCAGATGGCAGCTTCGCCTTCGGGCTGTGGGGAGAAGAGGAGAGCCCGTTTTCTTGGGATTTCTAAGGAAAACGATGCTCCATGAAGCCAGCTGGGGCAGTTGGTGCCCCCAGCCACCGGCAGGAGATGGGAGCATCCCTGCCCCGCTGCTGCGAGAGCCGTCTCCTGCTCTCTGCTGTCCCCAGCACCGCTACTCCCTGCAGCAAAACGCGCGTTGCTTTGATGCAAAGGAGAAATTAAAATCTAAGCCAGCGTTATTTAGCGAATAAAGGTCCGGGGTGGGACTTCTCCCCACCGGCCTTCGGGGCTGCTGGGCCAATTACATCCTTCCCACCCCGGCTATGATAAAGAAAAGGGAGATCCCAGTGTTAGAAGCGACTCTTACTAAACCAGGGCTCATCCCCTCCAGTTAAACACAAGCAGGGTCTGGCAGCAGCCACCTCAAATCCTGACTCTTCCCCACGCAAAAGGAGGGGTGGAGATGAGGAAAAAAATTCCCAGCGAATCTCCCAGCCCTAAATTACCCCGTTAAATCCAGCCGGGAGCCGGTGCTCGTTGCAGGCACAGCGCAGTCGGCTCCACCTGAGGTAGGGAGAGGTGAAATCACTGCAGGACCAAAATCCCTGCGGGACAGACATCCCTGTGGGACCAAAATCCCTGCGGGACCCGTGTCCCTGCTCCCAGCAGAGCTATTTCTGTGCAGAGATGACTCACCCGGCGGCTGCCTCCCCGGAGCACGTCCGTGTCCACCTTCAGCAAAAAAGGGACTTCCTCCAAAAGAAGAGCAAGGCGGCCGCGCTTCCGAGCATCATGCAAAGCCTGAATATCAAAACAGAAAATAAAACAGGCGTTTGCTCATGAATCACGCCAATTAAACAAACTGACTTCGAGACGAGGGTCAAAAACGCGCCTGATAAAAGCGGCGAGCTGCTGGGCTCACCAGGAGAATAATTTCGCAGGGTGGTTTACCCCCCAAATTTCGGTGTTTTCTTCCTTTCTCACAATACCTCCGGCCACCCCCAGGATCCTTCTGCCCCAAAGAGGCACAGGGAGCTCAGGCTGAAGCCCAGAGATATTCGGAGCCCAGCCTGAATCCTACCAATATTTGGAGCTCAGGCTGCAGCTCAGCAATATTCAGATCAGGCTGAAGCCCAGGAATATTTGGAGCCCAGCCTGAATCCTACCAATATTCAGAGCCCAGGCTGAATCCCAGGAATATTCAGATCAGGCTGAAGCCCNCCAGCCTGAATCCTACCAATATTCAGAGCCCAGGCTGAATCCCAGGAATATTAAAGCTCATCTCGTTCCAAACCCTATTTGGAGCCCAGATTGAAATCCGGGAATATTTGGAGCCCAGCCTGAATCCTACCAATATTCAGAGCCCAGGCTGAATCCCAGGAATATTCAGATCAGGCTGAAGCCCAGAGATATTTGGAGCCCAGATTGAAATCCGGGAATATTTGGAGCCCAGCCTGAATCCTACCAATATTCGGAGCCCAGGCTGAAGCCCAGGAATATTTGAAGCCCAGACTGAAGTCCAGGAATATTCAGACTCCAGCCTGAATCCTACCAATACTTGGAGCCCAGGCTGAAGCCCAGCAATATTCAGATCAAGCTGAATTCCAGCAATATTCAGAGCCCGGACTGAGATCCAGGAATATTCAGAGCCCAGCCTGAATCCCACCAATACTTGGAGCCCAAGCTGAAGTCCAGCCATATTCCCTGCCCTCATGATCCCTGCGGATCAGCTCTCGCTGCGCATCCCGGCAAATCTTGGCACTGCCGGGTGACTTCGGGCTTAATCCCGGAGCGGGTCCAGCGCAGGAGGAGCTGCAGGGCGAGGAGCAGCGCTGTGCTACGCACCCTCCCTGCGCCGCAGGATCAGGCCCCAGCTCAGCCCCATCGCACCCAGGCGAGCGTGGAGCTGAGCTGGGAGCCGGGATCTGCTGAGCCTGGAAAGCGAGGGGGGCACGGGGGCATTTCCCAATTACAGGCACAGTCCCCGGGCTGGTGGTAGTCGCCCAGTGTAATCTGCTCTGGCTTGTTTTTAATGTTATTAACCTTAAAAAAGAAATAAATGGATGTTTCTGGTGGGCACAACATGTTTGGGTTTGGTCGGTTTTTAATTTTAACTCAAAACCCAGCCCCAGGAATTTGACGAAGTCCTTTGTCCACCTTCCTGGGTGGTGGTAAGGGCAAAGCAAGAGGACCGAGTCCTGCTGCCCCAAAAGCAAAGGAGGGGAAATCCTCCCTCTCCGGCACCATCAGGTGCATCAGCGGGATCAGGAGCCAATTTCCCTGCTCCTGGAATAACACCGGACCCGCTCTTGGAATAAAACTGGACTCACTCCCGGAATAAAACTGGACTCACTCCTGGAATAAAACCGGACCCATTCCTGGAATAACACCGGACCCATTCCTGGAATAACACCGGACTCACTCCCGGAATAAAACCGGACTCACTTCTGGAATAACACCGGACCCACTCCTGGAATAACACCGGACCCACTCCCGGAATAAAACTGGACTCACTTCTGGAATAAAACCGGACTCACTCCTGGAATATAACCGGACCCACTCCCGGAATAACACCGGACTCACTCCCGGAATAACACCGGACCCACTCCCATCCCCGGCCACCTACACAGCTCCCGAAGCAGAAGCAAAGGAGCGGTTTAATCCCGAATCACCGGCCAGCAGCGCCCGGGGGGTGTCTCAGCCCCGGCCCCCGCGGTGCCGTTTCCCCCCTTCTGGTGCTCGGTGGCTCCTGCTTCAGCCCGAACCCCCCGGGCTGGGCTGTGACCGGGACCGGGAGCACCGGCTGCGGCACGGCGGCCGGTCACCTCGGGTTACGGGGATGTTCTGTTATTGATGGTGTTTATTTTTCCTGCCGGGAGGCCCCGGTGTTCCCGCAGCCAAGACGTCAGGGCCGGAGCTCTGAGCTCTGCAATAATAATAATAAAAAAATACCTGAAACAGGTGGTTTTGGCCCCAAAACGCGGCGGGCGGCGGGGGCTGGGTTGTGCGAGTCCAAAATCAGCTCCTCACATCCCCCGATGCGGTGCTGGACCCACGTAACCCATCCTCCGGGGTACCGGCGCCGGTGCCAGCGCGGTGTCGGCTGCCGGCGGTGCCGGGGCTGACCGCGGCTGCTGCTCCGGGGCCGGTACCGGCACGTCCCAGCCCGCTGCCCGGGGAGCAGGATGGGTGCCGACTCACCCATGGCCGCTCCTCGGGTCCTCCCGGTACCGGGGACAGCCGCAAACGGGGCTGACTCATGCACGGTCGGTGCTCGGAGGCTCCTGCCCGGTTGGCACCTCTCGGTACCGGCACCGGCACCAGCTGCAGCGGTGCTCCGAGAACCCAACC
>VZZY01006847.1:138859-176962 GCA_013400335.1 Eurystomus gularis | reverse complement strand
GGGGGGGTGTCGGTGCCAGCTCCGGGGCAAGGAGCCTTCACCGGGCACCCAGCGGTGCCGGGGGGTCCAGAGGCACCGTCCCGGGGCTGAGCTGCTGCGCAGGGAAGGGGGGGGAAGAACCGAGGCTAATTTTAGGTGAATTGCAGGGTACACCCAGGCAGGGCAGCCCAAAACCACCCCCCCGGCTGCAGGGTGGGGGTGATGCGGTATCTCGGGGGTTGCAGGACGGCTCATGTGTACCGGAGTTGTCTACGATAAAAAAAAAAATAAGATAAATAAAAGAAAACCCCACATCAGGGCAGCTTGTTCCAAGGGTGGAGGCAGAGGGTGTGGGCAAGGGAGGGGACCCGCCTTGGAAACACGTACTTAGAGCCCCCCCCGAGGCTGGGGTTTTGTGGTGCTTTTTAATTAGCAATGTCTAAGAATGGCAGGACGCAAACAAAATTCCGCAAGGGCTGCAAAACCCACCGTTTTTTGGGTTTCCTTTGCTCCCCATGCCAGCCGCTCTGGGGAATGCCACGCTGGCCCGGTGCTCGAGTAGTCGCCTCCAAAGCTCTAAAGTTTCCCCATTCCGGCAAAATTTGGTGCCAGCCTGTGGAAGAAGAGAGCTCAGAGCCTTTCTGCTGTTCCAAGACCTTTCTCAACAAGCCCTTGCTCCCAGCTCCTAAAGGACACGGACCTTGGCACGCCACCAGCAGTCACTGGCCTCTCCTCGGGAACAACCCTGGGTATCAGGGAAATATTTTATTATTTAGCCGGAGCCATCCTGGATTTTTGATGCCGTTTTCCCTGCAGAGCGTGGGTTGGGTGGTTTCTCACCCCGCTCTGGAGTCCCTCCAGCTCCATGTTCAAGCCGTTCAAGGCGAGTGGGAAACTCGAAAGGGCAAATTCTCCGCCGCCTTTCTGTCTCCTTCCCACTGAAAGGCAGCGGGGCAAAGATCATTCCAGAAACATCGCAGACGGAGGAGTTTGGCAAGGGTGATCCCGGATCCCAGTGATTTTCCACTGTTAAGAAGCCCGGAGAGCAAGTGAGGACAGCGCTCGCCGCATCGGGCTGACCTGGCTCCTGGCAGCCCCTGAATACTGGCCACCCTCTTATGAACACACGGGCTCCTCACAATGGGTGGAACATCCCTGCGCTACAAGGAACACCCTGGCACACGCTCCTTTCCGACTCTGCCCTCTTTTTCCACCGCCAAGTGGATTGCATCAGCACACAGACAACCCCAAGCTCGCCATGTCCACGTAGCTGTCCGTCTGTCCGTCCTTCCCCCAACCTGCTTGATTTCCATCCTGCGGCGCACACAAGTTTGGTTCATAGTTCAGCAGCCCCCATGAAATCTCTCTGGCCACCCACGGCAGAGCTCCGTGTGCTGGTGCCCATGGTCTGCAGAACATGTTTTGGGGAAGCTCTGAGTGAAACCAACCGAAGCTTTCCTTCACTCATGAGGGGAACTGATCCCTGTAGAATCCTAGAACGGTTTGGGTTGGAAGGGACCTCAAAAATCATCTCGTTCCAACCCCCTGCCATGGCAGGGACACCTCCCACTAGACCAGGTTGCTCAAGGCCCCATCCAACCTGGTCTTGAACATCTCCAGGGATGGGGCATCCACAATCCCCCTGGGTAACCTGTGCCAGGGTCTCACCACTCTCACAGTGAAGAACTTCTTCCTAATTTCCAATCTAAATCTCTCCTCTTCCGGTTTGAACCCATCACCCCTTGTCCTGTCACTACAGGCCCTTGTAAAAAGTCCTCCCCCAGCTTTTTCTGTACAGCTCAGCGTTGAAGGCACACGGATCAGGAAACCTCAATTGCAGCTCGTCACCTCGTGCCACCTCCTCGCCACAGTATTCTCTAACACACAGTATTTCTTTTATAGCAAGAAATTTTTGGTGGCCGAATAATATTTATACGGTCAATATCAGGAAAAACCTCAAGAACTAACAAGAAGGAAGACAGCAAACTCCATTCACCTCATTTCACCCCGTGGGGTGACCATCCCACGCATCTCCTTCTGCGAGTCCCCCCCAGTGCAGCCGTCGGGACACTTGACAAAGAAAGCTGCCAACTTTGCTCTGTACGGGCCACACCAGCCCGAGCTGAGGTCTACCTCAACTTCTTCTGGTGACATGGGCTTCAGTTTTGTGTTTAATGCTAGAAGTCCCTAAGGAAGAAACAAGGACTTCACAGAACCACTATAGTTGGAAAAGACCTTTCAGATCATCAAGTCCAACAATCATCTCTCTCTACCAGGCCCACTCCTACGCCATATCCTTGAGCACCATATCTAGCCAGCTTTTAAAGACATCAAACTTGTTAGAGGAGTCATTAGGCCACCGCTCATCAGGAGTCCAAGTATTTTATATGTTCTGTTCTAGGTAACATGTAGAAATCAGGAGCCATAGGCAACGAGATAGGGCTCTTTATCAGGTGGGATAAGCTTCTGCTGAAGTGGCACAAGAGATAACGCCGACCAAGTGTGCACGCTGCAGGTCAGCTCATCAGCCGCTCTGGCTGCTCCCACACCCCCGTGCTGGTGAGCAGCGCGAGATGATGTTCTCAGTAACTGCAGCCCACCTTGGAAAACCCACTGTGCTCGTCTGGAAATCCCTCATGCGGCAGGAAGTTAAATCTCGATCTGCTCTGCCATAAACCAAGCCTAGAAATCCTCCTACTCCTTGTCAGTCATCCAATGTTATCAACTGAACGGATCATCACACGCTTTCTGAAGAGACTGACAGAGGTGACAGATCTCTTGCTGCAGCCTTAAGTTGCTGAGCGTATTTAGAAAATCATAGGATCATAGGATGGTTTGGGTTGGAAGGGACCTCAAAGATCATCTCGTTCCAACCCCCTGCCATGGCAGGGACACCTCCCACTAGACCAGGTTGCTCAAGGCCCCATCCAACTTGGCCTTGAACACCTCCAGGGATGGAGAATCCACAACCTCCCTGGGCAACCTGTGCCAGAGTCTTACCACCTTCTGAGTGAAGAATTTCCTCCTAATTTCCAATCTAAATCCACCTGCTTCCAGTTTCAAACCACCATCCCTGATCCTACCACTAGAGGCCCTTGTAAAAAAAGTCCCCTCCCAGCCTCCTTGTAGGTGCCCTTCAGACACTGAAATGCCACCAGAAGATCTCCTCGGAACCTTCTCTTCTCCAGGCTGAACAACCCCAACGCCCCCAGCCCGTCTGGGCTCCGCCTCAGCGCGATTCATAAACAAGCTCAGACAATTCTGCTGCAAAAGTCACTGACACCGCAGCACGGACATCCAGAGGCTCTAGCTGGAGAAACACAACTGAAGGTGAAAATCTGAGCGACCGGGGACACTGGCAACGAGCTGCAAGCTGGAAATGTTTTCTAAGTCAGCAAGTGACTTCTCGCAGGGATTCCAACACCGACAGCGGTGCAGAAACAAGCTGCCTTCCTTCAGCTGCTCCGTTTGCTTCTTGGAGAAGCCGGTGGCGAGCAGTGACCGGCTCCATCGCCATCTCCTGGCTAATCCTCCCCAGACTGCTCCTTCCGCAGGTCTCTCTCCTCTTCGTGGGAAAAGACAGAGATTAAATCGCACCCCCCAAAGGAATGACTTCTTTGTAGGATGGGGAAAGCCAAGAGCTGTGACAGCAACGGAAAGTATCACGAGTTATATTCAGTTAAATTAATTTAAACCACTGAATTTATCTTCCGTGACACACTAATGTTATTTCTGTGTTTTTGAAAACAGCAGGCAGAGCAGATGGATTACTGTAATCAATGAAAATATATGCCTGAAATGAGTATACATTAAAATCAATGTATAATAAAATGTAATAAAATCCAGTTGTTTGCTGGTAGTAACAAAAAAAAGCTCAAATTTTCACAGACACGAGGTTTCAGGCCAAGCAGGACTTTTTTTCCCCATGAATTAACAACTCTAAATGACTAAACACACAATTTCCAAAAGCAAGGGGCACAAACTCTACCTCTGGGTAAACGAGCCTATTCTGACACGCTCCCTGGTCTCCCTGGCGACGGCTGATGAATCATTTTCCATCACAAACCCGCATCTCGAGCGGACAGTTAGATAACACGCTTCCTTGACGCTCTCGCTTCCCAACGCGCTGGTTCTGCCGCTGGCCCCTGGGAACCAGGTCATCGGGCAGCTAAGATCCAACCCAAGCCCTCCGCTGACACACGAGGCGTTTTCTTTTAGCACCCTCCAGAAAAACATTCCGTGAAAGGGAGGCGCAGGATCCTTCACCCGCTGAAATCCCAGGGGTTACGTAAGAATCGAGAGCGGTTACCAAACCTGGGTTTGAACACGACGCAGGCTTTGATTTGAAGTGTCAGAAGACCTTTGGACTATTAATGATCTCTGCGGCTTTACAGAAAGCTGATACCTTCATGCTCGGGCTGTCTTGGAAGGAATCAGTTTTCAGGCTGAACTAATTTTACGTACCATTATTCTGAGACATCTCCAGTTGAAGCACTGGTTACGTTCTGTTCCCTGCTCAGCTAAAGCCACCAGAAACACCCGGCGGGATGAGGAAGATTTCCTAATTGCTGGGGTTTTTTTTATTTTCGCATTCCCTGCTTTTTTTTGCCTGTCTGTAGTAGCTTCAATGCAACCGCAAAGTAAGAGGCGGCTGATTCTTATCTCCTTTATTATAAGATACACTATCCACTGTCTGCAAAACCTTAGAGAGGAAATTAGAAAATCTAAAAAGAACCGAAAAGGGAAATGGTGATCCTGTGGTTAAGGCCATAGTCTGGATCAGAAATAACAGCGAGCTCTGATCCCATCTGTCCCTTGCTTACACCATCTCAGGCAGGTCTCTCGGTTCTCCATCTGCAGAACGGGGATATTTACTCATCTGATGGGAATACACGAAATTTAATCACACGGGCTGCCCAAGCAGACACACGAGCAACCACAGCTGGAAACCTTTACATAGGAAAGTTCTCTTTTATGACAGTTCTTTTCTAAAAAAGCTTCCTAGTTTTAACAAAGCTTGTTGAGAAAGTTGGCTTCCTGTTAAAGGTCTTAAGTAATCCCCTCAGGGTGCAGGAGGGAGGCCGAGAGCTTTACGCACGGACATGAAAACACACCAGTATTTTATAGGCAAAGGACGCAAGCAACGCTTCAGTTCGCTGCCCTGCCTCGAGTAACTCCAGGAAGACTGGAAACTCTTTTGTCATGTGCCGTCTTGTCGGTCATTTTGCAAGCTCTCTGACGTGCCAAGGCACGGCTGCAGCTCACGGACACAACCTCCCCCCCGTTTTAACTCATGTACCCACCTCCAACGTGCCGCGCGCGGTCGCGGCGCACGTGAACGAGTGAGGAGGACAAAGTCACGCTCCGCTATCGGTTGCCCTTTGATTATTACTCTCAGACTACGGGTAGAAGAGAGTTGAGGCAATCTGAAGATGAAATTGCAAAACGAAGGCTGAGCACAACGCTGCGCCGGAACACGCTCGATTCTGTTTGGGTCGGAGGTAACAACCTCCAGCACCCGCTGCAGCTCCTTGCTGGACCTGCTGGTTCAGCGTTCCCGGTGGCCGGGGCTCTCAGCACTTGAGGTCTACGCCGCAGCTTTCTCCTGACTTCACTTGTTCTTTCCTTCTACTTGTCGCTAATATCAGCTCTCACTAGGAATCTAAAAGCATCAACTCCAACGGCGGGGCTTCAAGAGAAAGCAGAAAGTCAGAAAATTTTACCTCCCGGCACACTCATCTTCTCCTTTTTTAATACGTTATGCAACTCTTCATGGAGGGAAACATCATTACTGTGCAGTTCCGAGAAACACGCTATGTTACGATTTCTGAATGGAGCAACAGCTCATTTTCACAACCTTCCCATGTCGCTCAAGAAATTCTACCAACTAGATATTGCTACATTAAAAAAAACCACACAAACCCCCCCAAACAACTCACCCCCCCCTAACAACACTTTATCCTAGGAAAGCACGTTAGTTCAGCAGCGTATCAGAAAACTCAATCATAGAATCACAGAATCGTTCTGCTTGGAAGAGACCTTCAAGATCATCAGGTCCAACCGTTCCCCCAGCCCTGCCAGGACACCACTAACCCCTGGCCCTCAGCACCACATCTCCATGGCTTGGAAACCCCTCCAGGGATGGGGACTCCACCACTGCCCTGCCCAGCCTGGCACAGCCCTTCACAGCCCTTCCCAAGAAGAAATTGTTCATGTCCAACCTCAACCTCCCCTGGCACAACCTGAGGCCATCTCCTCTTGTCCTATCGCTTGTTCTTTGGGAGAAGAGCCTGACCCCAACCTCCTTTCAGGGAGTTGTGCAGAGCCAGGTCTCCCCTGAGCCTCCTTTTCTCCAGGCTCAACACCCCCAGGTCCCTCAGCTGCTCCTCACCACACTCCTGCTCTAGACCCTTCCCCAGCTTCGTTGCCCTTCTCTGGCCACGCTCCAGCCCCTCAATGTTCTTTTTGGCGTGAGAGGCCCAAAACTGAACATCCAGTGCTCTTCCCTTGTCCTGCTGGCCACACTATTTCGAATCAATCCAATTGTCCCTGAGAGGCCAGCGCTATTTCCCTGCTAACTTTTAAACCAAGACTTTGAAACTGGTCAAAATTCAACTGCAAAGGCTTCAATGACCCCTTGGGAAAGCAGACCCACAGCTCAGGAGACGTGTGGATTCTTGGAAAGACATCCTCAACTGATCAGTGTTATTACAACTGTGCCCTCTGTGCAGAAACAAGGTTAAAAATATCTAAGGGAACTGCTGCTACTGCTGTATAGGTTGATTAAAATAAACAGTAATGACCCTGTTCAGAGTTCTCCAAGTGAAAGATAATAATTAATAGATGACTTCAACGGGGGAATTTCAGCGTGCTTCCACACTCTGCCCAGGAGCTGGGCAGGTTTTTCAGGAAAGGGAATTCAAACTAAAGCCGCGTGTCCTTTTTGGGGGAAAATTTTAGATAATTTCTCCCTTTCAGATGTGTTTTATAGAAGGCTCTTAATGCTTCAGTGAAGAGCCTTATACTAGGGGAAACAGAAAGAATTATAAATGCAAGCACATGTCACATACACCCATTTTCATGCTAAATTAGAGGGATCAGTGAGACATGGGTGAGAGAATATATTTAGCAATAGCATGAAATAAAAGGATAGACTGTAGCTGCTGTTCTTGGGGAGCCTCCTTTGACTACAGTGCTTGTGTACAGAAGTTCTTGGTACACAAAGAGATGGCCTACGCTGCAGAACAGACGCACTCCGTACATATATGTAGGCCATGACTCAGTACAAAGGCAGCTATTCCCCATATTCAAAGACATTTCATCAGGAGATGAAATTCCAATCTGTAAAAGCAGCAACAGATCAAGAAAACAAGAGGATTTATTTAGGAAAAAAAAAATAAATGCAAGGACCGGGCAATTTTTAAAATGGAGAATAAAAAAAAAAAAAAAAAGCAAAATCCCAAACCAGTAAATCCCTCTCAAATCCTTATCCTCATTTAAAAAAGGCTGAGCTAATGAGACAGAAGAATGTGGCGTTGCCCAGAAAAAGGACCGAGGATTTCGGAGATCAACGGGGGCCCTCTGCGAGCCCCCACGCACCGCTTCGGGGGCACCAGAACCCACCCGAACTGGTCACCTCAGGCAGAAATTACCTTGGTGGGTCAGACAGCAGTAACGAAACCAAAGTTATTCTCATTCCTTATTCAGAATTCTATTAGAAGCTTAAAACGGGCAAAATGATCTTGTTGCTGCCAGGGGAGAAATCTTTATTAAGGACGTCTGCGAAGCCTGAGCTCGGCTTTTTGTCCTCGTGTCTCTAGGAAATACAAATGCTTGCCTTGCTTTTGAACCTCTCTCTCTTTCAGGGTGGATTTTAATTCTTCTGCCACATCTCCAATATATGTACAATATATTATGCAATTTATTTTTAGCGTGATCAATGTGCTAAAAGAAAAATGTAAGTATTAATTAATTTATACTTTCCAAGGCCAGCAGTACAGTACTACTTCCTAGTACCGGATTATTTAAAAACCTGCCTTCTGCCTGCTGAAGCAGCGGGATTCACTAGTTTTGAGTTTAATTTCTGTTTTGAACGCCTTTAAATCACAAAAAACTACCCATGCACACGAGCTCCGGGAAAACAAGTGTTCCTTGTTCCCCACCCGCGCCCTTTGATGAGAACGCTCCCTGTGAATTGACAGGAAAGAATGTTCTACAAAAGACAACAAATGGTGAAATAGCACAAAAATGTTTTCAAGAGATGAGTAAAATAACTATTATGGGACAAGGTAACTTCATTTGATGGAAGCTGGCAAGTGACAAGCTATGAGAGACTGTTTAAATCTTAATGCCCGTGTCAAGACTTGCACGGCTTTCCAACTTAAGCTGCGAAAGAGCGAAACCATCTTGGAGTCATTAATTGTCAACGTACCTCTCCTCTACTTCTGAAACCCTGGCAGGTTTACTATATAGTCTAGAGGTACGGCGTTTATCAATTCCGAGGTTGTAGCTAAAGATGGTAATTTCTGGAAAGTTAAACAGCAATTCCCGATTAAGCGGTGCATGATAAGGTTATCTCTAATTACTGAGTAGAATGTGTCCCGCCAGTCTCACTGGCTTTTAACACAAAAATATCATCCTTCAAAGAGGTGGCTTTTGGTTCTACGAGCACACGCACCTCTGCTCTCCTCTGTTCTAGCCAGGAGGCAGAAGATCACATCCAAGCTTGAACTCTACACCACTCTTCTGCTCAGCAGCACATATTATTCCAACCAAAATCGAGGCAAACACACAAAAATTATGCCCATTACAAAAATAACAGCATCGGATTCTAAGGACAGAGACCTGAAGAACTTTGATAGTCGCTCCTGAAAAGCAGTAGAGTTCAGAAGCAGGAAAGGAGGAAAGATAGAAGAATAAAGTCATGGTTTCCATTAAGAATCACTCACATTGGACATCAGGAAAAGGTTCTTCACTGAGAGGGTGGTTGGTCATTGGAACAGGCTCCCCAAGGAAGCGGTCACGGCACCAAGCCCGTCAGAGTTCAGGGTGCATTTGGACAATGCTCTTAGTATTATGGTTTGGGATGTCCTGTGAGAAGCAGGGAGTTGGACTTGATGATCCTTACGAGCCCTTTCCAACTTGAGATATTCTATGACATCTGTATCTGATAGCACACAAGAGGCTGGAAAACCTCCCAGTTCATTTTGTCATGAAGATGGGCAAGTGTTGATTGAATTCACCTCCATCATCTCTAAGGTAGCTACATCTGCCAGGTTTAAAGACCAAAACCAACACTAAAACCAGAATCTTGAGCCATCATCTATTTACATGGGAGATGTTTCTTACTAGCGGATTAACAAAATGAGCTATACATTATATTTGTTTGGTTTTAAATACTGTTAGTCAATAGAAATATGAAACCAAAAAATAATACATTTTATGATCCCGAGCTCAAGTCCCAAGAGTGAAGAGTTTGACGTTACCAGTGTTCTTGAGCGCCTCGCTGCAAGCTGTGTATTGTTTTATCACAGCCTCAAAGACACATTCTCTAAATACTCTGCGAGTAAGAGTCAAACCAAGAAGTGTCAACCCAACACAACACTGCCTGCACAAACAGAAACAGCCCTGCACAACAGCGCATCTCTCAGACTCTGAAGAAAATGGTACTTGACCTCTCTGATGGCCACACCGTTGCCTGTTATAATGCAAAGGAACAGGCAACAAATTAAATTTATTACAAATTACTGATCTTTTCAGCTCAGAGGGAAACTTGGTCCGTCACTTACTCGGCTAAAACTGACTGGAACTCACTTTTAGCCTGCACACCCTGAGCTCCACCTCCTCCTCTTGTCAATAAATGGAAAATAACTGTTACACGCTCAAGAGACAACCAGGCAAAGACAAAACCACCCA
Organism: Eurystomus gularis; assembly: GCA_013400335.1. Classification (NCBI taxonomy): domain Eukaryota; kingdom Metazoa; phylum Chordata; class Aves; order Coraciiformes; family Coraciidae; genus Eurystomus; species Eurystomus gularis. Next base: position 167,068 of record VZZY01006847.1, on the reverse strand, counting down.
GGTGGACTCCACTGTTGAGACAGGAACTAATTTCCCAGTGATAAAAGCCTGAATTCAGCTTAAAGGGCTCTTTCAGAAGTCCCTGATTTAAGATCTTTGGGAATACGAGGTGGGTGACAGTGATTTCTGATGTGCACAGCAAGAAAATGAGGCCATCTGAGACGTATCTGAGCTGTGTCAGTAGGAGAGCCAACAATTCAGATGGGCAAGACAATACAAACCAACTTAATTACCACACCTTTATCCAGAGAGATAAGTCAGTCCGAGATAAGACGCTGAATCAACAAGCTCACGCAGCTAATGCCTTTAGTCCGCTGTCCTAGCAGGTTGAACTCTGGCTCCAAAGACAGTGTCCTTAAAACCACTCGTCTTGGAATGCTGTCCTCCCGGCTGCCAGTTAATTCTGCTGAATTTTCCCCCTTAAAAATGCAATGTTAAAAGTTTAGTAAAGCTTTGCCTGAGGCTGTAGGATATTTTGAGGGGAAAAAAAAAAAAGAAGGAAGAATTTAGTCTCACTTTCCAGCAACATTCAAACCAAACTCGGTATCACTTGTCTTTGCTCTGCTTGAAGGAAGCGTTTTAGCAACACAAACCAAGCCCTGAACTTACTAAATACGTTAACGCCGCTACAAAATTTACTCTCAGTTTGTCAACGTCCGGAGAGAGCCGCAAACGCACCCGAGCACATTCCTCAGCGTTGTGCAAGCTCTGCAGAAGGTGTTGGTGCCAACGCAGATTTGTTAAGCAGGAGCGAGAAGCCACGGCAAATCTCAGCCCTGCTTTTCCCACCTTTCGTAACGCCCGTTTTCCTTTACTGGCTTGAAATACGTGCTTTATAAGACACCCCGCTGCAAGGCTTCCAGCCCCGTACGTCGGCTTTCGGTACGTACGTCCCAGATAAGGAGGAGAATCTGTTGGCATCGTGTCACATTATGAGAGTTAAGCGGGTTTGAGGGTTTAATCTGCTTCCCCAGAAAGGAAGTTCGTAAGTCTCGGAAGGAAAAAAAATCCAAGGTGTGTCATTGATGTGAACTAAAGAATAGAAAAAAAAAAAAAACTGGCCCAGATTTTAGAATTCTGAATAGCAGCCTAATACTGTAAATTTATTGAGAAGAAAATCATTTTGCAAAACTGGAATACAATTGATTGATTTTTTTTTTTTTTTTTACCATTTAAAAATCATTTAATAACAGGCCTGACCATAAAATAGTGGCACAACAGAAATGTAGGTTGCAAATGTGACGTGGAATGCATAGAACCTCCGGGGCAGACCAGCCACAGTAAATACAACAGGCATAAGATAGTGTAAATTAATAGTTGGCTTTTTCTTCTAGAAGGTAAGAGGGTGTATATAAATATTACGGAGAAAACCTTTTGAAAACATCGGCTTATTTTTCAGAAATGCTGGAAAGGGGTTTCAGCTCTGTCAAAAAGAAGTAAGTTTGTTGGGCCAAAATTGCCCTTTCCGGTTCCTAAAGCTTCCTATCCTTGTCATGAAGGAAAAAAAAACCCCAATATTAATGATTAGGTGGGAGAAAATGATGAAAAATATCAACTAAGGAGCTAATTCTCAACAGAGGACACGGTGTTTCAAAACACAGCGCTTAACCTTGAGGAAGTAACGCCAGGAAGAATTTCCACCAAAAACAAAACCAAAAATGAATCCCATTAACCACAAAAGCCCAGTTCATGAGCAAAGCAGAACAGTAACTTCTCCATCTGCCTCTGAGGATCTCTGGATGTACAGGTTGGTGGGATTTCATTTCAAAAGCAGCACAGGAGAGTAGGAATTTTAAGGAAAAGAGGACTTACAGTACATTGCCTTGGGCCTCTGTCTTCACGGAAGGTGGCAACAAGTTCCTAGATTGCATAATGCTGCTATATTTAGTTGAAGAGAAATATAAACCTGAAAGAATAACAGCTACTCACTGGTTAAACCCGATACATTTGGCATTCCAGCCCACCGTCCCTGCGCTAACTTCTCATTTCCCCCTCACTGCCTCCCAGGATCATGGAACAGTGACATGCCTACGACTCAAAAGTTTCCTATCCTACGACTGTAAATCTTAAGATTTGCCCAAAAATATGACTACGACCCCTAGAAATCATCCCATCGTTTTATGCACATTACATTTATGGGATAGAGCTTCACACGGTACATACAGTGCTATCAGCATTTTCTTAACAACGCAACTGAAACACCATCGTCTCATTCGAACTTCTCCTCGCGCTCTTACAACCAAACCAGTCAGAAACGCCACGTTTACGATCCCAATTCCCCCTCTCCTAACAACTCCGGGAATTCTGCAAAGCAATCTGAAGAGCAGCGTTTGATATGATCCCCGACTTAAAATCATACCATGAAAAGCCACTGAAACCGGCTCTCCTGCAGAAAAAGGATGCGTGGCTGACTCGAGATACTCGACTGCCTCTCTGCTGTCAGATTCTCCTTCTCTTGTAACTCTACTCCCAGGTAGAGCAGAGAGCTCTACTCTACTAGCAGGTCCCTACGTGTAAGGGGCTCGCTTTCTAACCCATCTCCTACCTCACTCCAACTGAACTAAAGAAAACCTGTGGAGCAGGAATACGGTATCCCAACGTCCTTGTCCAAAAAGCTTAAGAGGAACTGTGAAAAGGGAAATATAAGGTTTAAAAAAAGCAAAAAAAAAAAAAAAAGCCCTACTAAAATAAATTACGTAAAGTTCTGAAATCAACACCGCTTTTGAGGCAACCTTTCCAGAGACCTCTTGGGTTCCTTTCTTCTCTGAAGCACCTTTGAAGTTGTATGGTTGTTAAGAATAACTTTAACTATAGAAGCTATATGCATCTTTTAAGAATCACATTTTGATGATTATAAAAATTTATCTATTATACAACATAGGTCCAGCTACACTGAAAAAATTACACCGCTTATTGAAATACATTTCATTTTAAAAACAGACTACTAAATAGGTCTATACAAAAAACTCTAAAATAATTTCTGTAGTAAAATAAAGAGTGTGTTAGGAGAGCTACACAAACAAGAAAATTTTTTTGTCTTTCTTTATAATGCTCAAATATACTGTGATACGTGGCTGGCTCACTCCATAGCCGGCACCAAAAAGCTGAAAAGAATCCATTACGATACACAGTGATACAATTAATGCTCTGTATTAATCTCACAGCCTTTCCGATTAGTACAAAGAAAACCAGGCCCGTCTCCTCTTTGAGGAGAAGTCCAGGATATAAAAGCAAGCATACCTCATCAGCTGATATGAAATTATAAAATTCCACAAGTCTCAGTATCTGAAATTTAGAAAAGTCACCAGTAAAACGCAAGCAAATTGGGTTTCAGTCCTGTTGGTTCCCAGCTTCAACTGAGCGCTGCCGATCCGAAACAGGATTTCCTTGTTTGTTAACTGATTTCAAGGGAAAAAAAAATCAGGACCGTCTGCTGGGGCTAAGAGAAAGACAAAGATCCTCACCAACTAACCCTCTGTACTTCCACGAGGGCACGTTTCCGTGTGCATAAAACGGGGAAATAGCTGGCAGGAAGCAAAAAATGTTAGTGGTGCTGTGCGGAACTGTTTTTTTCTGCCAGGTGTCGCAGAAAGTTGTCCTCACTCTGGCCTCTGTGATTTAAAGGCTCGCTCTTAAAAAGAGCTGGAGGAGGGGGTAAATGAGGAACCGGGGGAACCGGGATGTGATGTGGGTGGTGAGGAGGAGGATGTAGGTGAAGGTGTGAATACGGGTGGGGAATGGGGCGTGGAGGAAGCGTGCTCACGGGGTTCAGGTTGATAGGTGGAGTTGGGGCGGTGGGTGCGTTCACTACAGCAGGGACTGTGGTGGCAGGAGAACTCGCGGACAGCGAGATCTGGACAGCAGTCGACGCGTTGACGGGGCTGGTAACGCGGAAGCACTTCTCCTTGTGTGCCTTCAGCATGTTGGAGAAGCGAAATCGCTGGCCACACACGTCACATGGGTAGGGCTTCTCCCCCGTGTGAGTTCTGCGATGTCTCTTCATGTTTGGGCGGCTGGTGAAGCTCTTCCCACAGATTTCACAGATAAAGGGCTTCTCTCCTGCCGAGCACAGATACAGCAATCGGTTAGGCACAGGACATCTGCTCAGACTTACTTCAGCAAACAAACCCCATCCCACAAAAGCTACTGTGTCTGCTACCTTCAGCAAACAAAGAGACAGCTGTTCCACAGGAGTCCTCAGTCTTTATAAAATCCTCTCTCACCTTTGGATTTTGATGCTTGATATAATCTTCTCCAAGGCTTTGGGGCAAGAGGTTCCTTCAGACCAAAATAACAAGGAAGTCAGGCTAACCTCTCCTTTGCCCCTCAAGTAAATCAAAGGACTACAGACAGATTTAACAGTGAGGTCAGGTACTAAACCTTCCTGTCTGATGTTCTAGGTTGGATAACAGTTTTGATCCCAAACTCCGAGGAAGGGAATACAGCTGGACATACAGGAGAGTTTTTGTCCTGGAGGTACTTGTGCTTTTCTCTGAGAAGTTCTTACCAGTGTGTGTTTTCATGTGCTCATCAAAGTACTGTTTCATGTTGAAGTCTTTGCCGCACCACTGGCACATGAACTGTTTGTGCCCAATGTGGATGCTCATGTGGGAACGCAGCTGGTACTTGTACTGGAACCTCTCATCACAGTTCTGCAACAGAAAAAGAGCAACCCATGATATTCAGGCATCATGCATCAGGAAGCAAAGCAGTCATGGGACAGCACTCAAAGGTACTACAGAATTAAAGAATTGTTGTGGTTGGAAGAGACCTTTAAGATCATTGAGTCCAACCATTAACCCAGCACTGCCAGGGCACCACTAACCCCTGGCCCTCAGCACCACATCTCCACGGCTTGGAAACCCCTCCAGGGATGGGGACTCCACCACTGCCCTGCCCAGCCTGGCACAGCCCTTCACAACCCCTCCCAGCAAGAAATTGTTCCTCATGTCCAACCTAAACCTCCCCTGGCACAACCCGAGGCCGTTTCCTCTTGTCCTGTCACTCGCTCCCTGGGAGAAGAGCCCGACCCTACCTGGCTCCAACCTCCTTTCCGGGAGTCATCATCAGGTCTCCCCTGAGCCTCCTTTTCTCCAGGCTCAACACCCCCAGGTCCCTCAGCTGCTCCTCACCACACTCCTGCTCTAGACCCTTCCCCAGCTCTGTTGCCCTTCTCTGGCCACGCTCCAGCCCCTCAAGGTCCTTCTGGGAGTGAGGGGCCCAAAACTGACCCCAGGATTTGAGGGGTGGCCTCCCCAGTGCTGAGTACAGGGGGACAAACACTTCCCTGGTCCTGCTGGCCACACCAGTGCTGATACAAGCCAGGATGCTGGTGACCTTCTTGGCCACCTACGCAAAGCAGTAAAAAGCACCTGAGCTAGTATATGCAGAGACCCTCACACAAACGCAGAATTTAAATTATTTAGTGAGAGCAGAATTTGGGCTGCACTAAAAGGTCTGCTGGCAGAAGAGCCTTGGCAAGGAGCGTGGAACAGTCACAACCTTTAGTTGACACGGCAGTTGGCAAGAGCCTGGCAGAGACACGGTTATGCCAACAGAAAAGTGCTTCTGTTGGCTTAAGGTATCATTTGGAGCTTTTGCAGCTTTGCCAGCAATTTCTGCAGGACTGCGGCACATCTCCACTAGAGGACTCTGTTCACACAGCAAAACCAACCGCAGCTCCACGCCAGGCTTGTTTTTCAGCACGCCAGCCTGTTTTCCAGCAATTACTTCTTGCTGTGAAGTAATTTCTTTCCCTAAGAGTCTTTTCCCCCAAGACTGTTCTACCACCGGTACTGCTACGTGTCTGGCTGGACTTGTGCCCCACTTGGAGGACAGGACGAGCCACCAGATCTGCCCTGGAAACAGGAAGGGCTCTGCTCCCCCTCTGCCTCCATCATGTGATACCCACAAGCATCCCCATCAGATGACTGAGACATTATCTGCCCCAGACATATGACTGGGCAAGTCTGCCCATTACGGTCTCCTTCCCGAGGGCAGGCATAAAATTACAATGGCAAATCCACGTGAAGGCAGCGCCCGAGACACTCTCCCCCATCCCAACACACGCATTGAGAGCGTTGCCTTAGATCCCAAGGAGGGAATAGTTTGCCATGAGGACTGTGGTTTTTTCCCCACAAGTGAAAATCAAGCAGTAATTTATTTTCACTGCCGCCACTTTTATCTGTTTCAAGTTACTGGGCAGGACAGGGAGGATTAACACAATGTGCATTAGGCTTTGCTGTGAACACTGAGGGAACACGAGGATTCAAACCCGGCCGCAGTGATCGCCAGCAGGAAAAGCAAACGCAATCCATCGCAGCTGGAACTGCTGCGGGATGCGCTCCCGCTGCGCTCTCCACACCGAGGAGAATTCCCCCCTGGTTTTTATGAAACCACACCTCATTCACAGAATCATTATGGTTGGAAAGGACCTCCAGGGTCATCAAGCCCAACCTTTGCCCTAGCATCTCTCTAACCACTACACCATATCCTTAAGCACTGCATCTATTTCTTCTTTAAACACCTCCAGGGATGGTGACTCCACCACCTCTCTGGGCAGTCTATTCCAGTGCCTAACTACCCTCTCAGTGAAGAATTTCTTCCTAATATCTAATCTAGACCTCCCCTGACGCAGCTTGAGGCCATTTCCCCTCGTCCTATCATTACTAATTTGAGAGAAGAGACCAGCACCAGCCTCGCTACAATCTCCTTTTAGGTAGTTGTAGAGGGCAATGAGGTCTCCTCTCAGTCTCCTCTTCTCTAGACTAAACAAGCCCAGTTCCCTCAGCTGCTCCTCACAGGCCATGCTCTCCAGCCCTTTCACCAGCTTCGTTGCCCTTCTCTGCACCTGCTCCAGCACCTCAATGTCCTTGTCCTGTGGTGCCCAAAACTGGACACAGAACTCAAGGTGTGGTCTCACGAGTGCCGAGTCCAGGGGCACGATCACCTCCCTACTCCTGCTGGTCAGTCAACTCAGTTTCCACGTCCATCCCCTGCCCACAGCATCATTCATTTTAGTGTAACCCCTTATGCTACCGTATCTAAAGATACAAACAGTCGCTGCCTCACCTCACATCTGAAAGGCTTCTCTCCAGAGTGCTGTAGGGAATGGACTTTGAGAGACATACTGCGTTTGAATGATTTTCCACAGGTTTCACAGGTGAACGGCATGTCCTTTGTGTGTGCTGCAACACAACAGTACGTTAGAGAGGGTCATAAAAATGCAAACAATTCTTCAACCAATTTTTGGATTTTCCTGCTCCAACTCCGAGCAGGAAAATTACTACTGAACAGCTTCTAAGTATCTGTAGTTATCTACACACACACCTATTTTGTTTGCTGCCCAGTACTCCAGATTGGAACTTTTTGCTAAGGATAAAGCTCAGATGACTGAATTCACCTTATTATTATTTTTCTCCTTAAAACAACAATTCTGAGTTAAGAACCACAAAGACACATTACGAGGCAGAACAGAAGTGCTGAGCAATAACTCACCAACCATATGTTTCCGCACGTGAGCCATGGTGTAGAACTTTTTTTCGCAAATCTCACATGAGAATTTCTTTTCTGCGTATCCGTGGATAATCTTGATGTGTTCATGGAGGGACCAGAGCTTCTTGAAGGATTTATTACAGGAAACGCACTGAATGAATGGGATAAATAGAAGGAAGTTGCAATTAGAAAGATTCAGGGATGTAAGTTTGTGGAGTTAAAACCACGTATCTTCCTCTTGCACGACAAAAAGAAGCCCCAAACAAGTCAAACTGCTGTATACTGTCTCAGACTGTACTTCAGCTTACATTGACTGTTTTACACTTGAAACAAGGACACTAAGAAAAGCCAGCTCGAGCGGGATCAGAGAGGACGTTAAACACACTGCCTTTTGGTGTCACCCGAAGAGCACCACAGCCACTGCACTAACTTATTTCCAAACCACAACGGCACAGGCGGCTACGTGCAGCCCTCAAGGAGCTCACACAGAGAAGAGAACTTCACTGGCATGGTACGGGAAGAATCCAAAGCCCCGGTGTGGGAAGAAGCCAGAGGTGGAGGAGGCCAGCACCACCAAGTTGCCTTAAACCCATCTGCAGCTCCAGCCCTGGCTTTCACAGGAGCACTGCGAGCGCTCAGACTCCAGGTCTAACACCCCATGAACCAGTCAAAGCTCTCTCGTCCCTTCAGCTCTACACAGAAGACAGCTTCCATCTTGCAGCTCTTGACCATGTGGAGGAGCTGGTACACAGCTCATACAGCAGAGCAAGGTGTCACCTCCGCCTTTCGCGTTCTGACTCTTCATTTACACGCAGCAGTAGCGCTGTCGGTCTAAAATGACAATATGCACACCACGTTTTACTCTCTTCCCACAATGACTGTGAAACATCCCGAACGTCAGTGACGAGCAGGATCCACAGGTTTTCACGCATCTCTTTTTTTTCCCCCGATACTTAGTTCTTGCTAAAGACCTGATAAAAAGTATCCTTGTACAATTTAGAAAATTCCAGCATAACCTTAGTTGTAAATCTTGATAGCAGACGTGAGGATTTTCATCTCTGAAGTGAAGAGGAAGGAACTGTGGCTTGTTATTTTTGGTACATCTCGATTTTTCTGCCTCTCAATTAAATTACCCTCCTTCTCTCCAAGTACGAAGGGCTGCAGGTCGTTCACCGCAGAGCTGGCAAGTACTGTGCCTTCTGCCAGCTTGAGTTGTCTTTTCTCAAACAAGTTATGCTGCTTCCACAGTGCTTGAATCTCCGCAGGCTTGGAAATTCTGGGACACCCCTCAGCGTGCTGACTGCAGGGAGAGCCACTGCCGCCCAAGTACCTGCTCGGAGGAGCAAACTGTAGCCCTCTTGGGAAGAAAAACCCTTAAAAAGTAAAGCGATACTAAGAAAACATCAAAAATCCTTTGTGAGCCCTTGAAGTGGTCAGCCCATGATTTAATTGACAATCAGCAGCAAAGTAATTCAGAACGCTAACACTGAGAGCTGCTACGGAGTGCAAGGTGACAACAGAAGTTCTGTGAAGGTGCTAATTTTGAAAGGACGAAAACCAGAAATTACCTGGAAAACCAGACAATATCCCATCACTTAGCTGAAAAATACCGAGAGGAACCGGCTGTGTTTATCAGTTCAATTACCACTTACATAACGAAACCATTTTTTTGCCTAGACAAAGCTCCACATCCCCCTTGACACATTAAACCCTACGCTAACGTAACACTTTCATATCCCCTTACTCCTTCTGCCAAGTGTAATAAAAACAAATCAGCGGGCAGCTGTGAAACACATTCCAAACGTCAGGACAGACAAAAAGAATTGTTGAATATACACGTAGGCTGAGAACTTGGAGATGATCCGCAGCGCTTGTGGCACTGGAAATAGTTGGGAGTTTCGGGACCTGATTCTTCTGGTACTGGATATAAAACAATTTCGACAATGTCTTTTTTTCCTGTCACTTCGGGACAGAGGAATGTGGCCCCGCAGAAGCACGTGTGTGCACGGGTTACGGGGTACTGCTCCATTCTACACCACACGTTCAAACTATTCATGAATTCTTGTTTAAAAGTCAACAGATTTGAGGCTGTGAACGGGCTACCTGGACGACAGGTGCCACTGACATTTCAATGTTCTCTGCTACACTAAACTTTTGAAGTATTTCTTTCCAAAACTGCAAGGACATACTGCACGATTTCTGTATGTCACTGCCTATGCTCAAGACTCATTATCTTATACTCCTTCCTTCAGTCTTCCTCCTATGAGCTGAAACATAAGGAAAAATAGCAGAGGGTTATATAGAGCTGCACTGGAGTCTTACAGCAAAGAGAAATGGCAATAAATATTTCAGCTGTCTCCCACACAGAGGGAATGGAATCCCAATTCAGTTTAGCATTTCAGCAAACTAACAAACAAACCAACCAAAAAAAATCTGAAATCTTTCTGGTAAAACTCACTGGACAGGCAAAAAACCTCATTGCCCTCCGAACTCTCAACATTTCAAGCTGCACAAAAACCGATCTCGAGCTGCTTCACGCTGGATTGTTTCAGAAGTAGGTGGCAACACTGTGCCTGGTTTAACAAGGCAAAGAAAAGCAGGTTCGGATCGCCAGATAAAACAACAGTGCCCCCAGTTACATGAGAACGTCGATGCCTACGAGCAAAGTACAAACCACAGATGAATCAGAAAACTCGGGAACTCTTTCCACAACTTCAAACTTCAAAATGGTTCTATCACAACACAGGCTTCCATTGTTGTATGAAATTAAAAGCTGCAAATCTTCTGGTGAGAAGGACCAGAGATCTTTATATTATCAGGGAGATTTACCGAGCTTTTCACACGGGGAACGGGCAGGCGCATGGGCAGATTTAGGCACAGAGTTCAGACGCTGCCACACACGCACGTGAACACTGCTGGAAATTGCTGCTATAGAATTATCTCCGTAGGATTTTTCAAAAGTTACATTTTACATTTATGGTCCAAGTCCTGACTTCACTAGTTTCCTTCTCACCTGCTTGCCTCTCTGGTATTTTACACATTCTTGATCCCGACACCAGCGAAGTGCCGTAATTCCGTTCTCCCTTGCAACCTTACCTGGACAGACTCTGTGACTGAGTTTCAGGACACTGAAACACTTTGAACTTTCAAACTAGCGATAGCTGCAGGTGCCCAGCACCTGAAGAAGGAGGGTTTGTCCTGTCAAAGTACTTCACCGCAAGCGCGCTTGTTTTCAGGCCAGTTACTCTTGAGTCTGACATCTGTTAAAGGAGCTTTGTGCTTTCCCCAACTCGCAGTTAAATACTAGAGTAACTCCGCTAAAGCAGATGTCAGCTGGACACTCTGTTCCCTGCAATTTACTTCTCTTGGAAGACACCAAAGTGTTGATACGTAGAGACAAGGTCTCGGTCAGGACCTGGTCTGCGCATAAGATTTCCCCCTCTGAAGTGTCCACTAGCTGTATCCAGGGCACGACAGAAGGTATGGAAATCTGGCAAGCAGGTGAGCAAACCTACCTGGATATTTTTTTCACAGTCTGTTTGCTGGTGAAGGGACAGCTCACTTTCTAGAACAAATTTCTTCCCACATTTGTCGCAGATCTGCATGCGCCTGTGAGTGACGTTCATGTGCTTCTCCAGGTACCAGCGTGTGTTAAACACCCTGGGGCACTTCTCACAGGTTAAAGTCTCCTTCTCTTCACACTTTGATTTCTGCACAGGTGCCTTGGGCTCCTTTGCAGCTTTCTTCTTACGCTTGGGGGGCTCCACACTCTTTCTACGACCCCTTGTAGTTCTGGGTGATGGGGAAGTTGTGGCTGCTGCAGCAGATGCAGCTCTCCTTGTTCTCCTTTGTGCAACACTAACTTTTTCCACTCTTTTCTCTTTTTTCTTCTGCCTCTCAATTTCCTCATAATCACTACTGTCTTCAGTGGCCTCGTCCCCACTGTCACCCTCCTCCTCTTCCTCACTGCTGGTCTTAAGAACAGCAGTCTCTTTGGACTGGGAGGGGACACCCTTCTCCCCTTTTGATACATTTAAGGTTTGGTTGTTAAGGTTTACCTCTACTATAATCTGCTCCCTTTTGTAAGCCACTTCATCTTCCTCCTCTTCTTCGTCCTCAGAGTCGTCAGAGTTTTCTCTATCTTCTTTCACAGCCCGGACCTCTCCTACCGATCTGTTCTCCCTGAAATATGGCTGCTCCTCTCTTTCATGGAGATGCGGTTTACTCATTTTGCTGTCCACCAACACCGAGTAAGGACTTCCTGACTCTCTCTTGTATACTTTGGTGGACAGATCGAGTTCCTGGCTGGCACCATGATAAAAGGTGGGTGGCACTTGACCACGGCGACTGTCCTCTTGCGCCATCCCTGCTACATGCGCGGCACAGTTTTCAACCAACTGTTGGCAAGAATTGGCTGTTTGACTCATTTGGGGGGCCCTGATTCATCGAGCACCTTTAATCCCAGAAAACCAAGCAAGCAGCTTTCAAGCAGGATGGACTCTCAAGAGCGATGCCTGTTCCATCTACACAGAGCGAACACAAAATGACTCTCTGCTGGTGATTAGCAACTGATGTGTAGGTCACAGAATCCTGATTATGGCAAGAGCAGAGCAGTAGTAATTATTCTTCTGGAGAAAGTTGCCAACAAACCGTTGAACGTTTTATCTATAAAAGACAACAGAGAAAACAAAGTCAATTAAAACAAAAGATCACTAAAATCGTCAGCAAGTTCTTTTGAGTTTGCACAGCCTGGGTAAAGCACAGGGTGTATGAGCTACAAGGTCTACGAGCTGTAACTGCTGGGGAGGACTGTCCTAGAGCTCTGTCCCAAGCAAAGTGGCAGTTAGGTACAAATACCCTTTGTGGGGATTAGAACTGGTTCTAGACTCTGAGATGTGGATATCAAGGCAAAGAACATTCTCCACCTGCCAAAGACCACATCGCCACCACTTCCCCGAGCGCTGGGCCAAGACTCCCATTTGTGTTTCTCCTGGATGCTCAGGAGCACCGATGGCCCCAAAACTCTGCTCTACTCCCATCTGCCTCTCCAAACAAGGTGCACACCTCCACAGAAACACCTTCTCCTGCTCCATCTCCCAGAGGAAGCCCATCCTCACCCAGAAAGGGGTCATATTATACTGAGCAACATTCCATTAACGTAGATATGCATGAACAATTTCAATGGTGACATTTTCAACCTGCAGCGTTAAATCAGATTAAGAACACCGTGTCCCCTGCTTGTTTCCACCTCAGAGATCCCTCACACAGCCTCCTGATTTAAGGCACTTAATTCTTTTGTCTCGCCCTCCCTTCCCCCAGCTCCTTACTCCTCCATGCAGTAGCCAAGCAATATTACGTTTGCCCATCTAAATTTCACTTGCAGTTATCCAAGTTGGAATTTGACCAGGACACTGTTACTTCCTCTTGCAAAAAACGCCACGTGATCCCTGATGAATACAAGTAATCAAAGCTCTCACATCTATTTTTCAGCGGGACAATTACATTTTGGTAGCACAGCGCTGCAACATCAAGCCAAGGTTTTTGGCTGCGCAGATCAAATCAGAAAGACGTTGGAACTCCTGCCCAAGCAGCACACTCGGAGCTAAACCTGTGAACAGAGGGTGCGGAAGAGAACAAAGGACAGAGTCTAAGAGACATCCCATGACTAGAGAAGGGCCCCAACAGAAAATGGATGGATCAAGCAGCTAAATATCAAGAAAACCGGATCCCCATTATCGGAATCTGAGGCTATAAGCTTGGGCTAAGTCCAGCAGACAGGTACAAACCATCTGGGGGAATCATACGGCCAGTTTAATTATCAGTGTTCTTGGAGCAACAATAAAACCCAACCAACCTAAAGCAGTGTTACAGATGTGGATTTTTAAAACAGATTTCCTTCCACATCATACTGAGATAAAATACTCTCCACACTACCAATGTAGTAGCTTCCATCCAAACGTGTTTTGACACGTGTATCTCATAGTTCCTGTATTACTCTTCCACCAGAAATTTCCCCCTTTGAAGTGGGTTTAATTGAACAAGAGATGAACCTGCCACTGGTCTCGGTGGTTTGAACGATAAAGGTGACTTTGCGCAGTGACATGCTGGGAAAAGCGATGGAACAATATCCAGTCATCTGATTACCAGCTTCAAGCTAATCAAAACAGATTCTTGAACAGTTCTCCAGTATTTCCAGACACCCTGAAGATGCCCAGCAAGAGTGAGCTGCAGACAGGCACACAGCATCCCAACAGCAGGGTCTATTTCTGCTGCTGCACTCGCTCCATCCTCAGCAGCATCTCGGGTCCCAGCTTCCCAGCTCCAGAGGTATGGAAGGAAGGAGAGCACCAAGAGCTAGCCAGGAAAGACATGGAGATGAGCCGTTAACCTTGGCTTGTGATCACAAGTAATATCCAGCTAGAATCATTTATCATAGAATCATTTAGGTTGGAAAAGACCTTTAAGATCATGGAGTCCAACCATAGATGGGAAACTTAGTAAATGATAAAATAAACTGGTTGTGATTGCAAGCCAAAATTCCCCACCCCATACCCAGGAAGGCTCTTAGAAAGCAGTGGGGATGATGAAATCCAGTTTAGCTTTTCCTTTAACAAAATGTAATGAATTATTCAGAAGCTCAGAAAAAAATCACTATGTCATGTAGAAAATGATACCCGATTATTTCCTCAGCCTATTAAGCATCTCTCACACGTCGCACGACGAAGTCAGGAAGGCTAGCAGAATGCTGCTAGGTAGCCAGGAAAAGCAAAAAACCTGTCACGAAAAGGAAGCTTTACGTCCACCCCCCGTTTACTGAACGTCAAAATATTCTCTTTACACATCCCGCCATCATTTCACCTCTGCTCGTTTAAGGAATATTCCGTGTAACAAACCGCTTTGTACGAACGCACTACCACTTCAAATAAAAACAACAAAGGGGCTTATTTCGAGTTATCAAAGCTATTTGGTCTTAAAACCACTTCACTCTGCAGAGTCAGTAACCTACTTTCACTTTGAACACTCCGCCTGCCACCCTCAAGGGACCCACAACTTTCGAACAACGTTATTTAGCAGCCCAACATCTGGCGAAGCAAAACCCTCCCTACACGTTTCGTGCCATCCCTGCACTGCCAGACTGCTGCCAGTTCTGAGACAGACATTTAAATATCGCCCAAAAGAATTTAACTTATTTTTTTCCTCAAGTTTCTAATCCCAAATGCAAGGAAGCAGCATTTGGGTACTTTTATTTTTGCTTTTTTAATGAGGAATCCACTTTTTTTCATGCTGTTAACTAGCCTAGGCTTCCAGAATGAATTTCAGCCCTACTCCAAAAGGGAGCAATACAGGTGCTGATTAAAACGTAGAGAAGACACGGAGTTTCAAAGTAATTTTTGAAGTAGTCTATCTACTGAGGGGTAACTGTGTTACGAGCACGAACTGAGCCTGTGAGGTGCGTGTGACACTTGGCAATCTAAGATCAGACAAGAAAGGTTTGCAAACCTACGAGTACGAAAGGCTCAACCCCAGAAAAAAGCGCAAACAACTCGCAGGCAAACGTGTAGGTGGAGGAAGCATGTGAACGTGGGAGCAACACTTCATACAGTGCTTTCGCTACTTCTAAAGAAAAACCGCATTTCTTCTCACTATCTGTCCTAAAAATAGAACCATTTCTAGCAGAGAGCACCAGCACAATTACCTACCCCGACTTCAGCTCAAACGATGCCTTGAAATCAGCACAGCCCAAGGTTCACGGCTTTTAAATTCCACGTCCTCACTTTGCTCTCCAAGAGGGACCAGCTTGACAGTGTGGCTAGCTCTGATTTTCACCTGGGCCAAGGACGTGCGATTTGACTTCTGGCAAGCATCCACCGCATACTGACGTGAAGAAAAATGCTGCTTCCTCCAGCTTTTGTAGGAAGTGAGGTGGCTGCACAGGCGTTGCACAGTCACCACAGCATACCGAGGCTTGCTGTGAGCTGCTGACCGCCCATGGCCCACAGCCAGCCCCAGAGGCCACCAAGCTCCACACATGGACACTCAACTGCTCCTTCTTTCTGCCTGCGTGTTGCTGGTGGCTCCCCCAAAAGTACACAAGAGGCCCTTCGAGGCGTTCCACAACCAGCGATGACCCTGCCGCTCCTGGTCAGTGTGCCAGTGGCCTAATTTTGGACCAGTTTAATTGCTGCCCGTAGAAAAAGTTATCAATATTAGCTCTGAAATTGGACAGACGCTGCTCTAATTCACTTTGCTGTAGGTTGGCAAGTCCAGAGGCACTGCAGGCACAACGGGTGATTTGTCTCATGACACAAAGGCAGCACTGTATCGATTTCTTACTTAGTTAACATCTGGAAGTTGCCCCCACTCTTCCGAGATAAGGATCAGATAATTCCTTTAAAAACCCCCGGTTCCTCAGCTCACAAATCAGCGGCACTTGCTTGTGTAAGTTTTACACAGGTCACACAGAAAAAGAGGAGGAAGAGGATGAGCTTGGGGCTCTCCTGCTGCTCACCTACTTCTTGCATGAAAAGCGAATACTGTGAAAGAAGAGATTGCAAAGTCAATCTCCAAGACTAAAAACGCACTTATTTATCAGCCATCTATTACTTCCCTTATTATAACACAGTTTGTCAAGACAGGAACAGAGTATTATTTGTTGTTCCTGCCTGCTAGACACCGGTACCAGATTTCACTCCCAGCTTGGTACAGTAAGAAGCGCTCGCAACCTTAATATAGCTCCCAAGACACCCAGACCAAACGATTCCTCCAGAAATACACAGCACCCAACGCGTGGGGGAACCTGAGCCACCGCTAACGCCGCCGCACCGAAATACCACACGCCTTACACAAGCATCACAGATTATCTGCACGGTTCCTGCACAGCACGAGACCTGGAGCTGCACAGGAGACAACCCCCAGGATGTCATCATCTTCTCATCTTCAGTTTAAGAGCTGACAGATCTCAGTTTAACAGCAGCTTCTTCATCGATACAACCAAGAGGCATTTAGGACATCAAGATGTTTTCCACTCTGCCATTTAGTTATCAAATATATAAACACGGAATCATTTAGGTTGGAAAAGACCCTTAAGATCATCAAATCCAACCATATATATATATAAAAAAATAAAAAAATATATAAATATATATAAATATAAAACAAGTTCAATGAGAAAGCTGGAGTATCTTGAAATTTGAGATTTTCTTTTCCATTATTAAACAAGACTTCTCTGCAACTACAGCCAGAGAAAGCAAAAGCTACGAAAACAATTCTCACTGTGTTATAATTAAAGCCGACGTCCTTTTGCATATGCATTAACGATCCGAGGTTCTTAAGGATCCTGGATGTCTTTTGGTTGGAAGCTATAATCCAGCAGCTCCATCAAGTCCTGCGGCAATTGGATTTGCACGTGGTTTACAAGTGGTGAAACAACCACGGGCATAAATAAATTATTTACATGATTTAAGATAATGCGCCAATTTCAAACCAGTCAAGTAGTTGAAGCAAATGCGCTCGGAAGAGGAGTGGTTACAGGCTGGGGGGATTAATTAACTACAGCTCCAGTATTATGGCAAACCTGGGACACTGTTCCTGCCTGCTACCACCCAAATTTTGAACCCAAACTGGAGCGCCAGCTTCTCTGCTTCCTTTCTACTCCTCAAGAAGAAATTCCTAGTACAGCTAAAAGCGACATGCATTCAGAAGTCAACCCTTCCAAAAGGGCAGTATCTGTTTAAGTTAAATGCTTTCACACTTACTAGTGACGTTATTTGGGTACAGAAGAAGTATTAGGGCTGTGATAAACTGGCACGTGTTTGAAAATAAAGGCTGATAGGAGACTGCATCATTCTGAGGAGCAACAACTCTGCTCTATGAAATCCTGAGGTAATGCAAAAATTGAACAGCTTGTTAGAAAGAAGTAACTATTCTATGATAAGGACCTACAAGAAAGCTGGGGAGGGAGTTTTTCCAAAGGCTTGTAGTGACAGGATGAGCAGTGATGGCTTCAAACTGGAAGAGATTTAGATTAGATGTAAGGAAGAAGTTTTTCACTCAGGGTGGTGAGACACTGGCACTGGTCGCCCAGGGGGGTTGTGGATTCTCCATCCCTGGAGGTGTCCAAGGCCAGGTTGGATGGGGCCTTGAGCAACCTGGTCTAGTGGGAGGTGTCCCTGCCATGGCAGGGGGATGGAACGAGATGATCTTTAAGGTCCCTTCCAACCCGAACCATCCTGTGATTCTGTAACTAGAGAAAAATGTAACGTGAAAATCCAAAGTGTTTGACTAAAACGGCCCAGTCACCTACAGTTCAATACATGAGCAAATATTTCAGGGCACAGGAAAAAAAAGAGAAGTTTTCAGTATAGTCGCACAGTTTGAAGAACAGGTGCATGAAAGAGAGCAGAGCCCAGAGACGGCAGCTCCCGGGCAGCAGGAAAACACATCTGGTCCAAGTTACATCATGTCAGCGGAGAGTCATCAGGGCTACAACACAAGAGGGAATTATTCGTGTCACGGCACAATCGCTCCTTTCTTGTGCATCTCAGCTGCTTTATATGCAAAAATACTGAAAATATGTTCTTAAGTGGCAAGTTTTCTCCCAAGACTGAGCCCAGTCAGCACATCCTGACGCTGTTTGCATTTCTATGGCGAGGGCTCAAGCCTGCCTTGGCCCATGTAAATGCAAAATGAAGCCATCCAGGCTCTTATCTGCCAGGCGTCAAGGGCCAGCTCCAAACACCCACCTCAGAGATGGTATCTGTGATGGCCTCATCTTAGGAGAGCTACAAAGAAGAGGAGGGCAGAGTAATCCTATCGCTGGGATCAGAGGAACAAGGTGGTGGAGCTGACGCAGCTTTTGGGAATATGCTAGACCACAGCAAGAGGATATTTGGGAACAGCCTTCACAATTCCTGTGAAAAACAGAAAAAATCCTAACTCTTCATTGCGCTGCAAGCTCCAAAGTCACTTGAAACAAATTTCCCCGTCAATTCGCACAAACGATCAGGCATCAAATGGTGTGTGGCTTCTGTGGCTTGTATTTTGGTGAAATTAAAGCTATGCCACATATTTGGGCATCTCTGTCTCCAATGGATTTGTCTTGGTACAACCAAGCGAACGGACACACACGGCAGAAAAAAACAACAAGGCTGGCAGAGACTGAGAGTATTGCAGGGAGTCTTGGCAGGGAAACAAAAGGCTGGCGAGTGAATAAATACTGTCCAATTCTCGAAGTAAAGGTCTGGGCTTTGCCGGGTGGTGTCCGAAAGCCTGAAGATGCACTCCAGCATCCAGACTGGCCCATCTTCCAGTTATTTTTTTTTGGCCATTCCTAAAATAATCGACGATAGGTATCTTGCTAACTCAGCAGGCAACATATTTTCCCTGTATGGAGCTGGCTATTTGCCTGTACATATTTAACAGTCTCATGGAAAATGAAGCAGATCGTATTTCCAATTCCAGAAAAATGCCTTCTATAATATCCTGCAGCTAAAACACATGACAAAACACTTTCAGGCTTTTTCTATTTCTCAAGATGAATTCTTTGGCTGTATCTAGAAATCTGGCTTGAGAGACAAAAGCTCCAAACCAGTGATTTCCAGAACTGTGACTCTGGAATTTTTTCAAGCATTATCTCCGCAGAAAATAGTTGAAGAGGTTGTTCCTGCCCAATTCAGCAGCATTTTAATCTCGCAGCTTTTGCAATGAGCCGAAGGCTTTCTACTGGATAGCAACTAGTTTTAGAGACAACAGCCCACAAACCTCAACATTTTTCTTTTACTAGACAAAACCATCTAGCAAGAAGTTCCAGTACACCACGATACAGTCACATCAAAAGTCCAAACCCTTCCTACTACCTTAAATATTTAAAAATTAAAATAAAATAAAAAATAAAAAATTAAAATAAAAATAAAAAATAAAAAATTAAAAATTCAGTCACATCTGTGACTGAATTAGGAACTTCCTTGTATTGAAATCTATCGTGTTTCATCGAAATCTTTCAAGGCAGAAAGCTGAAAGCAAGATTAAACCAAAGCCAGGTAGTTACCGCTCAACAGAGGCCACTCACATGTATGCACCTTTCACATTTATTGCTTTTCTGCAATTGTTTGATAACTTGATGAAGCAAAAAAGCTTTATATGACCACATTAACAGATTATCTGTCTCTTCAAATTTGTACGCTCATCAAAATACGTGCCAGGAGTTCAAAACTAGGGCGGCTCTTTCACCCATTACCCTACTCTTTGCTCCAAATCATTTTTTATTGCTTAGTTTTCTTCTTCTTCTTCAGCGGCAAGATTCTTTTTTGCTTTCAAAACTCTTGCTTTCATCACTATCTCCTCACTTACCTTGAAGACCAGTAAAAACTGCACTAAGATTTTAAACCATCCATTTCTATTCATAGATGCCAGTGGTGACACTTCTTATTAAACATCATTCTCAGACTGCCCACGATTGCACTGAAGAGACAGGCTGTGCGCAAAGCCCCAGGAAAACAAAAAGGAAATCTACCATTAAGAGCTGCACTTCTGTTTCCCAAAGTTTCGCATTTTTCCCCCCCTAGAAAGGAGGAGTGGGGAAAGAGGCACTAGATGCGTATCTGTGTCTTTGAATATGTAGATGGGCTCAGTCTGAGAGCTCCAAACAATGTCCACAAAAGGCTGGCAGGTGTAACTTCCACCTTGGACATTTACTCTGGGAAAAAGGTGTTTTTCCTTGGTTTAAGCTGCCAGCACTAGCTTGGTAAGAAATAATAGATGTATATATCCAGAATAGACTTCCCCTCTCTCCTAGCAAGCCCTAAAGGAGACCTTTGCAACAGGGAGAATGGAGGCAACAAAGTTCTGTATTTTTTACAGAGGTAACAACAAAGTCTCGTATTTTTTTTACGGAGGTAACAACAAAGTCTTGTATTTTTTACAGAAGGGCTCTAAGGCAACTCAGACTCACTGATTTGCTGGCAGCTTTTTGTTGCCCAGCCCTATTACACATGGCAGCACAGAATGTGCTCCTGTATCATTTAACTTCTACACTACAATAATGGAACGTTTAAACTCATCTCCGAGCTCGGAACGTGATGTTACACACCCGTTACAGAGTCCCCCAGTCACGGTTTAATGGGGTTTTTTAAAAAACCATTTTGATTCATTTGCAGTCTACCAGTTTATCTTCAAAAAACCTGCTAAATATTTTGGAGCTTTGCTGAGAGTGGTACGTAGTGAAAAAAAAAAGAAAAAAGAAAAAAGATTTAAATAGTAAAATTTTCTTTGGCTTCACAAAGTGTGAATTTGATCTCTCCAAAATAAAGTTTGTTCTTCTCACGTCATTGGAATGTGCTTACAGATAGGTTTAAAATCCTCTCCATTTTTCATTTAGAGCTCTTTACACGCGAGATAATTTTGACTTTGAAACCAGCAACAAGTTTGTAAAGACCTCCACAGCAACAACAACAAAAAAGCTCTCGGCAGCTGCACGATGGCCCTTGGCCAGTGGCAGATGCACCAGCTGGGGCTTGACCCGCCACTCTCATAGTGGTCAACATGGTGCTGATGGAGGAGCAGCACGAGGAGCTTTCCTTCCTTTGCCTTACCTGGCTTCATCTGGCATCTCCTCCTCTCAAACTGCCCACAAAACCACACCTTCATTTGCCGAGTTTCAGTTTTATAACTGCAGAATTTTAACCAGTGACTCGCCAAGCACGGTGTGGATCAAGCCCGCCTAACCCTGTGGTGACCATAGAGACGACACGTGTGTTCCTGCAAGCACCAGCCTCCAGCAGAAGTTTAAGTAATCTGGTGTTGACAAAGGCTGAATGTGCCAACACCAAAACGATACCACTCTTAAGTGTTGTTCCTTGCACAATGTCACAATGCTCCTGGAAACCCTGAATAACCACTCGCTGTCGGTATCTTCCCCTACCACTTACTGTCTTGTTCCGAGCTCCTGAGTCTTCCGAAACATCACACACGGTTTTAGATGTGCAATGTAAACTTGGAAAAACAGATCATCTCGCTTTTATACCAATTACACCGTTTAACAAAGCACAATTAACAACACGCAAATGGGTCGGCCTCCAAGAAACACTAACCAAGGAATGACAACTCAACAAAACTCTTTGCACATCTTCTACCTTGGCAAGCAGGAGCTACATTCAGCGCTCTCCCTGAAGTTACCAGAGCTACATGTGGAGATTTCATGCTGTTCAGCAAGTCCACGTGTGACTGGAACAGACACTGCACCACTGCTGCGCTTCATTCCAACCTTCAGGTTGCAATTCTCAAGCATTTCAGTGTTTAAGTGTTTAATACTCTTCCCACTGATACAGTGGATTTTATTCCCAGTTTTTCCTCCGACTCATTATGCAGCTATAGACGCCTTATCTCCACTTTGTATTTAAATTTCCTTCTGGGCAAAGTGAGGACAATTATCAGTTAAGGCCAAAGTTACAGGTTCGTTTTAATCTGATCTCAGGCTGTGTGGCTGCCAAAGGAGGCAATACACTCTTTCCCTATCTACATGCCAACACCGGCATTCTTGGGGTTGCAAGGCGAGATGCCTTGGGAAGTCAGGTTGCCTGGAAAATAACCATTCCTCGGGATAAATTTTCAGCTGGATCAGTTCTCTGAGCCAGCTCACTGTGCAGCTTCATGAATACTACCGTCCATTAACGAGATTTTGCTTCCTGAAATGATCAGTTTGCTCTACAGGTGCAATCTGGCTTTCACCTCCCATAAAATACCAAGGTGAGAGAAAAGAAAGTGTAATCACAAGTGTGTGGAAAACATCTGAGGATGCTGCCTAAGAACCGAGGTTGAAAATAAAATGTATTTTCAAGAACCTGTAGCTAACAGGTATTTTTCTCCAGTGACTTCAGCCTTTGCATAGCTCATGCTTTCATTTGAAAATAAGTTCCTGATGATTACGAAAATATTCTTAGGTGAGTCCTCTCTCCTTACTGACATGCTATAATCTAAACTCACAGATTTATCTTTAAGAACAGGAAGATCAGAGTTACAGGCTTCAAGTCAAACCTACATCTTGGCAAAGGCCTGAACAAGTATGACAGAAACCACCTCAGGACCTACTCAGTGGCACAGGAATTCCAAATCTCAGCAATGAGCTGCTGGCTTTATAGCAGCCAGCAAGTTTTAGGAGGAGAGGGACAACACCTGAAAACAACCCCAAACTTTTATTTCTCCTCTTGGCAAAAAGGACCAACAGTTACTTAACCTCTTACGCAAGACAGGGAATAGCTTCTTGGTATGAATCTCAGTGAGGTTGGGGTTAGTTGTGCAAAGAGAGGGTGAGAAGGGGAAAATTGTCCACTGACAGCAGGAATAATTGACTTCATCTTCTTGTCTGAATTTCAAGTGCTTGGCGTGTGGGATAAGCAAAGTCGATGTGCACAGGAGAGATTACGTTAAACGATTTTATAGCACCGTAAGTGGGCTAGGTAATTTATCAAAGATAAGCAGAAGGTGGGACCCTTCATCAAGAAATCTGCAGGTTAGAGGAAAAGCTGTGAAAATGTACAAGAGGGAAAAGAAAACGGACTCGTTTAGGAAAAGAGTTTTAAAAAGGCAGTAGAAGATAGCATAATAAAGAAAGAGTAAGGTGAGGGGACACCGAACAGGAAAACCTCTCGGAATAAATTTAGAAAGGTTCATGTGAAAGAAGAAAAGCGCAACCAGGTATGTGTTAAAACAAAACCGCCCGGCAAAAAATTCCCCTTATATTCAGGACGGAATTTTCCTCAGACCTTTAAAGCGCAGTCAGAACAGCATTTCACTCTGACTAACAGATTCTGTCCTGCAGCTAGAAAGTGTGAAATGAGTGATTCAAGACTTGCACAGCGCAATAAAGCAATCTAGAGATTCTCAGCAGCCATTTTTGCTATTACATGACACGGACGATGGAAGAATTTTTAGGATGCGTTTCTGTCCCTGCTAAAGACTTCTGAAGTCACGTCTCTATGTCACAACTTGTATTCTCATAATGTCAAGCCCACTGGTGTCACAGGGGATTAAATATCTCTCCCAGAATAAGTCCCTCCTAAGTGACAGGCGGTTAAAACCTGGGAAATCTAAAGCACAGCGCACGTCACTTAACAGGGAAATGGGAGAATTTACTACAGTGAGACAGCACACAAGACACTGACCGCGGAGTTTATGTGAGAAACACCTCAAATTGGTTAGCCTGAAAAAGAAAAAAATTGTGAAAGTTACTGGGATTAAGTATAGAGCTCCCATCACCGTAAAACTAACTTGGGAGAAAGGATAGAACCAGAAAACCTACAGAAGAACAAAGAGGAAGAAGAGCTGCTGCTTTAAAACATACGTAACAAGAAATATCTGCATCAGTCAGAAAACATAAATACTCCCATTCAGCAATTTCCAAAAATATTACAGCGACACAGCTCGCTGATGGTATGTGCTACGTGTTGGGATATTGCACGCTACCAGTAATCAGGTTTTTTTGTTAGAAATAATCTGCTGTCTACCATTAACATTCACAGTTGTCCCTGGATGTATTATGTCTTCAGACAGCACTATTAGGACATGTTCCATAATTCCCTTTTCATCACATAAGCACTAAAAAGGCTTAAATAAGCATGACCTGTAAGCAACTGTGGAGTTCAGAACAGATTTTTACTGTCTTCCACAAGACTAGTCGGCCACAGGGAAAGCAAAGTTCTCGCAAGCTTTCTGCACCTGCAAGATTCAGCTATGCTCCAACTCAAATATTTGCAACGTTTTGTGTACAGCATTCCCATAAAAGAAGGCATGTGGATCAATGGATGCTTGTCTGGACACTTTCAACTATAAAACCTTCTGCTTGTAAAAAAAGAAAAAGCTCTACTACCTTATCCTACCAGGCCATCTGTCTCCACAGTGGCACCACAAATATTCCTCCAAAATTCCAGCTGAAAAACTTTCTGTTCACTTCTGTTTAGTACCTGGGACAGAATGGAAGTGGCTTCACAGGGTTTGTCACCAGTGTTAACATGGATCCTAGCTGCAGTAACCTATTGCCTTTCATATCACATTCCTACAATCACTTTTCCACCGAAAGCTTCAAGTTCCAAATCTAAAAAAAAAAGAACCCCACGCAAACAAGAAAGCAACACAACACAAAGTGCTGGTAGTTGCTTAGCAGAGCTAAATGTTTCTCTTGAGTGAAAACTACCAGTCTGAAACCTCCTCAGGGAAGGGTGTCTGAAAGTGTCAAGGAAACTAATGCAAGCTGCTTGTGTTAATGAGTTTAAGCTGCTGGCACCAGAGCTACCGTCAGAGTTTCACTCCCTGTGCGATTGTTTTGCAGGAGGGAGGAGCAACCTCAAAAAACACCCAATTTGAGAGCGCTTGGAAAATGAAGGTAATTTGGAAAGGAGATATTAGAAGTTTAGGTTATAATGAATGTTTCAACTGAGCTAGGAGTCTGTCTGTTATGCTTTTACTAGTTCTGAGAGCTACATGAATTCCACTGAAGTTAGAAGCAAACCCCACCCACTTTCCAAAATACTGAACATGAAGATCCTGCAAGGACCCAGGACGCTCCATCCCTTCGCTCACGTAGAAGGGCGTGTGTTAAACAGAGCTTGCAACCTCAAGGAGAAATCACATTTTTATTAAAAAGTTCCTAAAGGCATAAAACTGTCACTCCTGCACAAAACATCCTTTTATCTTGAGATTAGCGATTTAGGCTTTCGATACAATAAAGGAGGTATTGCCGAGTTTTTACAAAATGTAAACCTCGTGGTTATGGTGGGAGCGGTGGGAAGTTGGGCAGTAAGATCCGCAGCAAGAGCAGGTTAAAAACGACACATTCCTACTGGAAACCACTGTCTGAACTAATCCAACTGCGCTTCCCCAGCCTGAGGAAGCTCAAGACATTAGAGGGTGATGGCAACTGCAGCCAGTAGCTGCTCATTGACTGCATTAATATTTAAGGTGTATAACTTCAGGATAGTAAAGTGACCTCCACATAAAAGTCCATGTTATAACTGCCAGGGGTTGAAAAGCCCCAAACTTTGGTATGATAAGATTCTGAAAAGACAAATAGCAAGTATTTAGCAAAATCATAGAAACATAGAATGGTTTCAGTTGGAAGGGACCTTAAAGATCATCTAGTTCCGACCCCCCTGCCATGGGCAGGGCCACCTCCCCCTAGACCAGGTTGCTCAAAATGTAAACCAATATTGTTTAAAAAAAAAATAAAATTCCTTAAAATCTACTTAATCTTGCATTTAGAAGCCAAAACACGGATCTTGTAGGGAGAGAAGTGTTTCACAGCAGAATACATTAAGAGATCAGCTGGCCTGTGTTGTAGGAACTTAACCAAGTAAAATAAAAAACCCAGGTTTTTATTTTATATGTTAACACAATAATAATCCACAGAATCAGGTCGTTAGAGAACACACCAATCTTCTCAATTGGTTGGTATTTCAACTACGTCTCTCTTTTCTGTAGGGTTAGAAATAAACTGATTCTTTGATAAGGCACTTTATAGTGAGCCACGGAGAAATAGGTCACGGATGACATGTAGTTTTGTAATCACCTTAAATATACCTGTGCCTATCTCAAATATGCTGTCGGTGCACCGCTCTTCCACGAGGCACTGATACCACACACGACAGCCAGAACAGAAGATGTGATCTTGTTTACTGGAAATAACTCTTTAATGCAGTTGTACCAACCCAAAGGACTCTTCCCAAGTGGTCCTTACGAGGACATCTCATGCTCTAGGTGGTATGACACCACAAAAAGGACGTTTGACCTACAAGAAATTTCTTGTACATGCAAAGACTTCCCATCCTTAGATGAAATTGCACCTCTCCATCTGAAATTTCCACATGCTGTGATTCTGGCCAAGAGGATAAAACCAGAACATCCCATTATCTTGTACCTGCAACAGAACCTGACAACCTGCTTCTAGAATTTAGCCTCTATATACACACCTAACCACTCGTGTAAAACTGCCTAAGAATTTACTCTCCAGAAAACATCAGCTTCCTGTATCAGTGCTAGAGAAGAAATAATATAGTCAATTAAGACCCTTAAATTCACAACAGCCTATAATGCCAGAGTCTCATTTGATCATGCAAAGGTTTCAAAGGCTTTTTAGACATATTGCAAATGCAAAGCCCCAAAACATTTGGTGATCTTCCCAAATCTCAACTACTGCAACTAAACCTGAAGTAGCTATAAATACTGGTCACCAAATACTAGATAAAATGGTAAACAAAACCATAAGTCTCTGACATCCTACTGAACACAACTGCTTAGTTAGAAAAATAAAAAGCCTTCATGATTTTGCACTTTTCTTTCAAGCACACGCTCTCTGAAAACGCTTTCAAAATGTCTATCCCCCAGCTACACGTTTACACGGTGAGTTTACTCTAGATTTCAACTTTATTATCAACATCTAAATTTCAGTGCTGGCTGCCTGGGGCAGGGACGGGGCTCTTCATTCATCCAGCCCAACAAACGTATCGCAAGTGCTTGATTAAACTCTGTTAAGCTGAAAAAAAATGCATCTTACATGCAGGTAGAAAGTCAGATAAAGGGGTTTCAAATCCGCACTGATGAGAACACTGGATTTATGTGAAGGATGTAAATCACCCGTTACTATAAAATACCAGAGCCTTTTAAGATGACCTTTGGGAACTCCACAGCCCTCTCAACACCACAAGCGGTCACAGTCCTGCATCTATCGAATGTATTTTGTTAACACGCACCAAATAGCTCAAGAGAAAGCACCCAGCTTCCACGGGCGAACAATTTCCACGGACAAACAATCGAGCTGCAGTCAGCCAGTCAGCACGGAGGCAAACCAAGGTGCACCAGACCCATCCTTCACAAATCAATGCTCACCCACCACAGCTCCTTTCTTCAGCGCGCACACACATACCCCACCATCATCCTCCCGATTCACCGCGCATACACCACTGTCAACAAAGCATGTGCCCGTTGCCGTTCCCAGAACAATACAGCTCAGGTCATCCCCCGAACAGATAAAAAAGCACATTCCTCGCATCCTTTATGTCTACAGTACTTCCCTCGCTTTGACTTAAATCGCTTCTACCGCACAAGATGCCAAAACTCTGCTGTGATTAAAGATACTTACATAATACTGTCCAGACCAAAGAGAGACGCTGTCTGGGAGCGCATCTTTTCATTCTAACAATACCTGTGCCAAGGCAGCCACAGGACCCGAAGTTGCACAGAAGGCAGTTAAAAAAAAAAAAAATCACAACAAAAACCCTAGGGCGCACATACCACAACAGATGTGCTGAGAGCAGAGAGGAAGGGAAGATACCCAGGCAAAAGGCTGAAGAAGAGAGAAAACAGCTGATTTCACATCTGATTTCACATCTGATTTTATATCTGATTTTCCCCTGCGCACACCTAGACCCAGCCCCCGCCACTGCCAAAGTTAACGCTGCATTTCCTCACCTACCCAATGACAACTCCAGTCCCAGAAGCGACCGCATTTAAGAACCGCGTTCCCTCCTAACAAACCGCGGGCCCTGCACCGCCGTGGCTGCACGATTTGCAAGTGACAAGGAGGAAGGAGGGGGCTGCCAGCGGCCCCCACACCTCCGTGCCACCGCTCCGCGGGAGGGGGCTGGAAAGCAAAGGCAGAAAGCGAAGGGAGCTGCGCGAAGGCACAGCCAAAGGCAGCAAGAATTCCCTCCCTCCTTCCCTCCCCCCCCC
>VZZY01006847.1:122866-138071 GCA_013400335.1 Eurystomus gularis | reverse complement strand
CGGCGGGAGGTGGACCGGGGAGGGGGGTGTGGGAGGAGGCCTGCGCATGCGCGGCGCCCCGCGGGGCTCCGGTGAGGCGAGGGCGGGAAAGCGGGAGAGGGCGCCCCGCTCCCCTCCGCCCGTTACTCCGCCGAGGTAATTAGAGAGGCCGCTGTAATTGCAGTCAGCTCAGCCTGGCGAGCTGCGGCTAACCCCGGCCCACGCCTCGGCCACGAGGGAATAACGGCCGTGATGGGAGCTGGGGTCGGTGTTCCGGGCTCCCGGTCTTCACGGATAAACGGGGATAGTGCTTCACGCAGCGGCCTCGGGATGGCAGGCGCCTTGGGAGGGCCGAGTGTCGCGTAAGGGTGAGAGAGCTGCCCCTCAGCAGCCAGGTAAGACCCTCGCTAAGGCCTCTGCAGCGAGGCCCGATCTGATCTCCAGCAGCCAGAGGAGCCGGTCGCTTCTGTTATTATGCCAAACCCCAGCTCCCACTTGTTCAAACCTTCCTCTCCCCTTAAAAGACTAATAACTACTTAACTCTGGCCTGTGGTTTCTTGGTTACACCCACCTGCAGGGCCCAGGCCTGGTGTACGAGGGAGATGCGACAAGAAGTAAAATACTTTTTGTCGGTAGAGCTCCCTGGGGCTGCTGGAAGGATGTGGGGAGGGTCGAGGCTGGCAGAGCGTTTTGCAGGGGTATCATCTCTCCCAGGAAGCTGCAAAGCCTTCTCCATAGCCCTGAAAACCGCTGCTGAGCACTGCGTAGGAGGGAAGAGCACGGCTGTGGTTTAGGTTTGGCTGCGGTAAAAGAGTTAGCGAGAGTAGCAGAAACAGGAAAAGGGGGAAGGGCACCAGCACCTTTGGTGGTGTTACCTGCTTCCCAAAGGCTTCAGGAATCTTGTGCCCTGTAGCTTTGGCTCCCTCTTGCCCACTCCCAGACTTGTGTTCTTGCTGGAGTCCCCTTTTTAAAATCCTGTAGGCTGCAGTCCCTTCCCTACTTGTGGTTTGTTTCGCCACCTGTTTCATTTGCTGCAAATGCCCCCCCGCAATAGCACAGTGCACTTGATTTGATGTTCTGAAAAAATCTGTATGCCCTCACCCCCATTAAATAGAATGTTACCTGCCAGTGTATTTGACCTGCTCTTGATTATTGAACATAAACCCCGGCTTTGTGCTCCCTGGGCAGAGCAGGGATAGAGGCTTTCAGAGTCAAAGTTCACCATCAAATAGAAGGAGCAGGGTAGGCTGGGGAAGCCCCATGGTGGTATTAAAATAATGTTGCTGGTTTTCTTCCTTGCCCCAGCAACCCCTGATGTGGAGGCATGGGAAAGGAGCAGAGTAGGGTGCATTTCACTCTGACTAGCCCCATGGGAACAGTTATAAGCTGGCCCAGTTCAGAGCAGGCCCCAGGCTGTTCCAGTCTCTGCTGGGACTGTGTATAACTGGAGAGGGAGGGGGTAGCCAAGGGAGACCCTCCCTCTTACCCCAACACCCCTGTGCAATGCAGCCTCTTTAGAAAAAGAGAGAGGATGTTGGGGGATGTGGTGCTGCCGTTGGTTAATGGTGTGCACAAGAAGGATACCCTGTAGTAGAATTTCAAAGAAAAACACTGGCGATCTTTTTCTTGGAAGGTGAATGAACAAGACCGCAGTGACAGAGCCCCTCTTCCAAATGTGGGAGCTCAGCAAAGGGACAACTGAAGGACCTTGGAAAACAGTGGGCTCTCTTGTCTAAAGGGGCACAATTGAGGAGTAAAGCCATCAACTTTTTCAACACCCACAAAGGCAAAGCCACTGCTGGTGTCCATCCATGGGATGGAGTAGACCAGGGCCTTGATGCTCTCTCTCTCTAACGTGAGGAGTGTATTTGGTCTTCCAGGCTGTTTTGCTGTTCTTTCTGGTGCTGTCTGGTTTTCTAGCCTGGCTTCCACACCCTGAGCCTGCAGGATGATGTCCCCTCATGTTGAAACGGCTGCTGGAGGATTACAGGGGGCTTTTCCTGATGAAGGTGCTCAGCATCCTCAGCTTCAGATGATGTCAGCAAGGGTGACTTCATTCCCCCCAGATAACAGCTATGCAGAGATTAAAAGGGAGGGTTAAGTCCGTCTTTCTCAACGGACACTGTGACTCTGCATGGGGAGAGTTTAAAAAAAAAAAAATCCGGGACAAAGTGCAAATATCCTCGGACTCTGCAGGGCTTCTGACATGATGAAGCCAAGGCACTTGTCCTCATGTCTCTATGTGTGTCCCCTCGGCATCAGTGATGATCTAGGGAGGAGACAGGCGCAGAGGAGAGCGACTCTTCCTGGCCTCCCTGCATGGTTGGGCTCCTGGACGCCCAGGGCTCCCAGCAGTCGCACACTTTCTTTGCTGGGTGCTCTGCTAATGGAAGGTGACAGCTCCTCATGCTGCTCCCAGGGAGGGATCCAGCTGAGAGGCTGGCTGTGGCACTCAGCCCTGTTCCCACAAGGAAGCCTGTTTCAGCTCTTTCCATCCCTCTCTTTGATCTAGCTTTTGACATGAAAAGACATGTCAGGCAGGTAAAGGGAAACAAAACCAAATGCAGCAGCAGCCCCACAGCTCTGCTTGCACATGATCGCTCCCTAACACACCTGCCTCCCAGCCACAGATCCTTATCGGCCCTCTGATTTCCTTGCTGTCATCTCTGCTTTCCTTTCACACTGGTGTGGAACTTCTACAGGCAACTTTCTGCGCTTTGTGCCCTGCTCAGTAAGACGCTGTGCCTCCTGTGCTCCCTCTCTCTGGCGTTTCCCTTCTCTCTGGAGTACAAGCAGTTTGGGAAATGCCCTTGGGTGGCCACCTCCTTCCCCGCAGTGCCAGGGACAAGTGATACAGATCTTCATTTCCTTCTTAAACTGCTGCAGTGCTTTCAACAAGCAGCTGAAAACTCCAGAAGTAGTAGTAGGTGACATTGGCCCTCCTTGGAAACCAGATTTTTTGTTTTTTTTTCCTCTGCTAAGCAGCTTAAGGCCTTTCAGGGTGAAAAGTACAGTAAAAGTCTTGAGAATTTGCTGGGCCAGGGGCCGCAGGCACAGCAGAACACAGTGTTGCTCACCTGTGCTTTCTCTAGAGGACTAGATGTTCTTGACTTGCTGAGAAAGCGAACTTAAGGAGTGAAAGTATTGTTGTGATGTAGCAAGCTCCGTGGTGGGGATAACCACTAGTACTGGCTGCAGAATAGTGTGGGAAGGAGAAAATCAAACAGAGGTGAACGCCTGCTTTTATCAGCCGTTAACTTTGCTGTGCTGTGGGCAGGCTTCTTGGGCTTGCAAAGCGGCGTGTTCCCGGGCAATCCCTGAGCCATCTGCTCTGGTTATTTTATACGGCTTTCAGGCAGCAAACCAAGGCTGGAATCCTCTCATAAGGGAGATGTTTGCCCAGGCCGGGGCCTGCAGCCCCACGTGAGCTGTGCTGCTGTGAGATGGGGCCCAGTTTCCTGGAGTTCTTGGACTTACCCAGGCAGCCACGGCTCTGTGCTTCATCCAGACTCCTGCTGTGATGATTTCTTGGGAAACTCAGCAGCCAGCGAACCTGCCCTTCTAGCCTTTTCTTCCCACAGCCTTCCTGCTGTCCTACCTGCCACCTCCCACGGTGAGAGGTGGCTCTTAGTGGCCTGGTGCTGATGACAGGGCTGGCACTGAACAGGGCAGGGTGGAACAGCACTAGCCCTTCTCCGCAAGCTTAGTGTTTTCCTGAAGCCTCCACGTGATTAACAGTTTTGTTTTGGGAACAGCTTGAACTGGGCATGACTTGATACTTGCAAGAATGCCATTGCAGTTGGGACTCTCTCCTTCCCCAGGGAAGAAGGGCCCTTGGCGCTGGGTGTTGTGTAAGGACCTTGCCCCACTAGGAAAACAAGCCAAGGATGAGAAAAGCTGAGGCATGGGCAGGGCATTGACACCTTGCTGACTGGGTCTGCAACCCAATCAGTTGACTTTCAGATTAATGCTTTATCTTTTAGGTATCCTGCAGGATTCGGGATCCTCTCAAGCAACGGCAAAGGAAGCGAAAGGAAAACAAAGGGGTTTTCCTGCTAGCTCTTGTCACAGGAAGCCCTGTGCTGGCTGAGGGAACCACCACCACCGAGTGCAGAGGCACTGGGCTTTGAGACTATGCAGAGCAAAGTAGAAGTTCAAGCAGAGGAAATTCCTGTTCCCATTCTCCCTTCTCCTTTCCTAGTTCAGTGTAAGGCCACAATTAAAGACCAACAGCCTCAAAATAGTACAGCAGAGCTGACACCCACCCGCATCTTGTGCCCAAGATTAGACCTCAGGAGCAGCAGGGTACAGGCAGAGCTGCCACACAATAATGGGAAGCAGGCTCAGGAGCCCCCTGGGTACCCTCACCAGTACCTTTAACTCTGCCCTTCTGAGAAGATGCACTCGGCTCTTCTTGACAAGTATATAATATGGAAAAGCCTGACAGATCCACGGGTGAGGGATTAACTCTCTTTAGGATACTGGGGGTAGAGTGGCAACAGGGCTGTATTATCAGCGCCAGCAGCCTCCACAGAAAAATCATGCCACACACACAAAAAAATAATAAAAAGTTCTTTTGGGGGAACATTGATTTTGTGCCTTTTTTTTTAATTAAGTGAAATTACAGATTCTGGGATATGGCAGATGGATACGAGCAGGATGGGAAACTCACTGAATTGGGCTTTTACTTTGTTGGCTGTTTGATCAGCTTTGGAGTTAGGCTCTAATCTCAGGTGGTCTCCCCAGCAGGCTGCCGACATAAGGGAAGGTCTAAAATTTGTGCTGGGGAAATTGTTAAAATGGAAATGTCACCAGAACTGGCTGTTTGAGGCGTTTCTGCTCCTGCTCAGATCAGCATTGACCCCTACCAAAGCAGTGCAAGCAGGGTCTGGGTACCTCCACTGGTGAGGAGCAAACTGGTTTAACTGGAGTCCTTCCCATTCGCACTCCATCTTCTAGCAGAGCTTTTTCTGTAGCAAAAAGGTTTGAAAACTGGAAAGTTGCGCTTGGGAGGAGGATGCTGTAAGTGCTGGGGCAGCAGAGCTGTATTTACCAGCTTTGCAAGACTCAGACCAAAGAAAGTCATGTCTGAATTAATGTCTCTGGGATAGACTCACCTTGTTCAAGCTTCCTTCCTGTTCTTGCCTCTTGAATATTTTTAACCTCCCACATCAGAAGCATCCTGCACACGCTCTTCCCTTGCCTCTTCCTGCCCCTACCAGCACAGGGGACATGAACACGTCTTACAACTGGCATCTTCCACCGCCTCCCACCTTCTGCACTGCCCTGCTGCAGCTCAGTTTGGGACACTGTTTCCCATGCTCATGCACAGGTTTGACTTGTCAGACGTCAAGGATAACTTGCTGCAGGTCTCTGACTTGGTGCAGATCAGCAGCATGTGCTGTACAACCAAGTGCTGGTTTTACAGCGGCAGTTGAGCTCAGCCTCCCACAGGAGCATCCCAGCCTCTCTAGTTCCTCTCCTTTCTGGGGATGTTTGGCAAGAACACGATACCTGATCCACCAGGTCCTTTCCCCATAGATTTGGGGGTTTAGTGCTTTCTACAGGTGGGGAAAGCAAACCCAGCATGGCTCTGGGTGAACGTGTGATTAAAAGGAGCGTCCACGATATTTTTCTAAACACTTCAGATGCTTTTCTTTGTTGGGAAGTTTGTTGTGCATCCCCTTACGTCCCCCTGATACCCATTCCCTGCGTCAGTCCTCTCCTGCTTCACCAAGTAGAAAACAAAAGCACAAAGCATCAAGTCATCCCTAAGTAAACCAGACCTACCTCTGAGAATTACACTAGCGTTAAGTCAGGACTTGCTGGACTGAAGTCAGCTGAATTCTGCTGATGGAAAACAGGCACATGAAGAACATCTCAGCCCCCAGCGCTGCCTAGTGCCAGGCAAAGAAGAATTAAACCAAATTTAGCCCTAAGAATTGCTCCCCATGGCCCAGCTGAGCTGGGCTCCAGCCTGGCTCAGGACATTATTTCCTACCCACTTCCAAAAGTGCTTTCCTGCACCCCGCACCTCCCCAACATCCTCTGTTTCAGGACAGAGGCATTTTCTGCTAGATCCACTTGGATATAAACAGCACAAAGGAAGCAATAAGGAAACTCCTCCCTATCCCTCGCTCTACCCACTTCAGACGCGCTGCCAGCTTGCTGCAGGGTACAAATTACCACCAGCTCGGGGAGCTCCGTTACCTGGAGAGGCTTCGGCTCCGACGCATCAGCCGCTGTCAGGGAGCAGATGCCGGTTTCCATGCACCAGCCACGCTGCGAACTTCAGCTGCTCCAGAGTGTCCGTCCACGTGGGTGCTCTCCGGCTCCTCTCCACAAGTCAGGTAGGCTGGTTATCTATTAAATAGGGAGAGAGGGTGAGCACAGGGGAAAAAAATCAGGCAGGTTCCTGTTTATCATGAACAAAAAGCTTGTTTGGCTGGTCTGAATGTTGCTCAGGGGCTGGCCCAGCTGCTGCGGCCGGTGCAGAGCTGAGCATGAAAGGAAGAAGTAAAGCAGTCTCCCAGGAAGAGAAAAAACCCCAAACCAAACCTCTCTGGAGGTTTGTGGCCAAGGCAGACTGGTGGGCAGGGAGATATCACCTGGGCTCTTAGGGCTCTAATGTGTGAAGGTGGCACCCAACTCAGGCTGGGCTCAAACAGAAGACGTGTCCTGGCAGCAGAGGGGCTGCACTCTCCTCACACAGCACCCTCCAGTCACCCCAGCAGGTCTTAGGTTGCCCATTTCCAGCAGGCCTTTGCCCAAACCTGGTCCCTGTAGTTTAGTTTTGGGGCCGTATTCAGAGAACTGCGAGGGATGAGTCTGTGCTGCTGTTACTCTGGGGCCACCAAACTACAGGACTTCAGAGTGAAAACCTGCCAAGCTTTTTACCAGCGCTGGGCTCTCCAGTGTGAACTCCTGCCTGCCCAGGTTGTACTGTGCCACGTTGTGCTTTTTCTTCCTTACCTGAAAGTTGTGCTATTGTTTGTCCGTGTCCATGTCCCACACTTTGCCCAGGGCATGGTGACCTCTCTGCTCCCACATTGCCATGGGAGGCTGAGGGACACCCTTTGGTCCCCTTCCCCACTCGGAGCAGAATTGCTGCTGCCATCTGGTGGGAGCACAAGTTGGCTGCTCCTCAGCCTGCATTCATCTCACCTTCTGAAGAAGAGGACCTCTTTGCAAGCGTCCTTCCTGGCCACCGGGGCCATCACAATTAGCAGCAAACCTACACCTCCATCACTCACCCGCAAAACACCCCGGCTCCAACACTTTAGTGCTGAACGTCACAATTTGTTGGAAAATGGGAACACCCAGGAGTATGTGGTCATTAGCCATTATCAAATATACTAAATTTGAAGTGTTTTG
Organism: Eurystomus gularis; assembly: GCA_013400335.1. Classification (NCBI taxonomy): domain Eukaryota; kingdom Metazoa; phylum Chordata; class Aves; order Coraciiformes; family Coraciidae; genus Eurystomus; species Eurystomus gularis. The sequence continues at coordinate 130,718 of VZZY01006847.1, read as the reverse complement.
TGCAAATAGGTGGCAAAAATGAAGAAGACTTGACCACAGAGAACACTTCCCTCCCCAAAGCCAAAGGTTTCACATGGTTGCACCCCCCAAGAAGCAGCAGAACGCCCACCCAGCAGAACCGGTGCAGGAAACGCTTCCATCGGGCAGGTTTGTGCCTTTGCCTTCAGCCAGAGGGAACCCAGCTGGACCACGGGCCTGCTGCCCTTTCTGTTCACAGAAACAAGCCCAAAGTTTCTTCACATTTCAAGTGGCACCATCCATCTGCATCCCAGCCATGATCACAGCTGACCTTGGGCTGCAGCGGCTTGCCCAGCATAAGTGGCACATGGTGGTCAGGGAATTCTATGTCACCGACGGTGGTGGCTCCTCTAGGCATGGCCAGAAGCCAGCCCCTCTCCTGCTCTCTCTGAGATCTGCCATTTCTGGAGCATCTCCAGCACCTTCATACCCATGAGTGTTGCCAAGAGCAGGCAGCTCTGCCCTGCAGCTGGGAGCCACCCCAGCAGGTGACTGTGGCAGGACATCAGGCTGAGCAAGTGGGCTGTGGAGGCTCCAGAGCAGGACCCGCACAACAAAACTCCCCCCCTGCCCTCAGTACAAAGCCACACATCTTGACCCCCTCTTGTTTCTCCACCCCAGGTCATGCTCCACTTTCACGAGCGAGTTTCTGTTACCGGATTAAGAGCGGCAAGATTAGAAACGCCAAACCAAGAGGGTGGGGATGCCACGTTTGCTGGAGCTGCTTTCATGTTACCCAAGCCCGAAGCTTTCTGTTGCCCAAACAAGTAGAGCTCTGAGAGCGCTCACACCCTGCGAACACCTCCCGAGCGCTGCGAGGGACGGGGCAGCACCCTAGGAAGTGGAGTTCAGCCCTCAACCCGCCTCGGTGCAGCCTTGGCCAGGAACACCGGGCTTTGACTACGCAATCCTGACTTTTTGTTTTGTTTTCTGCACCAAGGAGTCTGCCAGCGTCTGAGAAGTCTGGCAGAGGATGCCAGGCAGCGCTCGTACAGCTCCAGAGCAGCACCCGTCCAGCAAGAAGGGGGATTCCTCACCCAGCAGCCCACCCAAAACCACGTCCTGGTTTTAGGGTCACCGTTCCCATCTGGAACCAGACAGGTCCGCATGGTCTAACAGGGTTGAGAACAGCTATAAACACAATATAAACAAGGGGTTGGAAAGCAGCTTTGAAGTCCGAGGAGCTCATGGCAGCTTTAGGCATTAAGTGAGGCAGAGCCAGGGTAAAAGAGCAGTTAACAGCCAGGGAACATTTGTAAAAAGAATTACACCCAAAAGCAAAAGAAATGGTGATTAATCAGACCCAGGGGCCACCCTTAGAGTCTCAGACGTCTCCTCCAGAGAGGCCAACAGCAGGAAACGCTCCACACTCCACTGAAAATACAGAACTGGAGGGAGAGGGGATGCAGAGCTGCAGAAGCTGAGAAGGGATTTCAGACACGCTGTTTGGAGCCCAACACCTGGTGCATGAAACTAATGGAGAGAAACGCAGGAAACGCTAAAGGGGCTTTAAAAGGAGCCTTGGGAGAAAAGTAGAAGCTTCCTTAGAAGTCTCTGCAGCGGTAAACCAGAATAAAGAGCGAGAGGACTGGAGGGGGAAGAGGTCTGGAAGTTATTTGGGAGTTATGGACCTGACTGCTCAGCTGCTTAAAATATTTTGCGAGCTCAGGCACCTCATCACTGCGGGAGCGTCAGAAAAAGCAGGCAAGCCTTTCCGCACTGCCAGAGGCGAGGGCGATCACTCGAGGTGACTGTGGGATGGCAAAATGAGCCCACCATTCACAGCAGCTTTCCCAAGGGCCCAACATCCTCAGGGTAGCGATGACACCCACCTAAGATTGCGCTGCTCAGGGCTAACAGACACCGGAGAGCACCCTGCTTGCAGCACGGGGGGCTGCCACGCTGCACTCCCACAGCCACGGGCAGGTTTGAAGTTCGCTGTAGCTGGTACCCCGTTCTCTTTCCAGCAGCAGGTTGTTGCATCCAAAGAGCACCCTGGAAAAATAGATGTCCATGTAGTAAACAGCCTGAACCATGCACAGAAAGCAGTTAAAAGGTCTCTCAATAACGTCAAGATAACGCTCAGCCTTACCTCGTTGCAGGAGTTCAGCTTAAGAACCATGTTGCAAGCTTGAAGTTGTCAGGAGCAAGACCTATTGGCCTGTGCTCAGTGACTTTAATCCAAATAATCCAGCACAAGCGTGAGGTGTCTTGCTCGACTGACCCAGACCTTCATTCTTCTGAAGTACGAAAAAGAACCACCCCACGCTACTACACTTGGGACCGTGACATTTATTGAAGGCTGGTTATACAATCTCAAACCCATCACATCCTCCTCGCAATTCAGGTTCTCTAAATCATAAAAGCGTTGATGTAACGGAGAATTCTGCCCACCTCCGACTGCTTGAGCCAGGGAGCACCGAGTCATCCTCCCTTTGTCCCGGGTGCCGTTTGCAACAGGCCAACTGCCGCTTTGAAGACTCTGGTGACAGAACCAACGCTGCTCACCAGGGCAAGCGGCAGCAAACGGATCAGTGTGCAGCGCTGGGGGGGAGAAGTGGAGATGTCCCATTGCTGGCATGTACACGAGAAGCACTTCCTGCAGAGGAAGCATCTTCTCCATGCCCGAGATCCACCTACTCCATCCGAGTGATGTAGTAGGTGCCGTTCTCTGCTATTCTCACCCTCAGCCACAATGCACTCGACCCGTGCCCCCGGCTCTCTGTGGTTCACACAGGCACAGCAGAGCTGCTGTCCTAACCACTGAGGTGTCTCTTACCTTCAGCTGACACCTGAAAAGACCAGCTTGACTGAAGAGCAAGCCCTGAAGGTCTCCATGCCATAGTCCAGGACCTGCAGGTCTGGACCGACCCTGGCTCGGTCAACCTGAAGGCACTGAAGCATCGCTGTGAAACCCACCTGATACAGACTCTTGTGGTCAGGGAGTCACCTGGGCTACCTCTTTTGTCCCAGGAGCGAACAGATGAAAACTCTGCTCCTTGTTGCTCAAACTGCCTGGAAAGGGGCAATTCTCAAACCTAGCTTAATGGTCAGTGGAGCCGCTGCTCTGACCATACATGGGAGGAATGCAGGTTTTCTTGTTCAGTTTTATTTGATTAAGAATTCAAAAACGGGTTGAATTTTCATTTCCTCTGCTTTTACCAATGAGGAAATTGCAAAGATTCTTTTGGAAAGGGCTGATCTTGGGAGGTCGAGGTGACCGGGCTAGCTACGGCTGCAGAGCCAGGGTCACTGCGGCAGCTGGAGGAGCACAGACTGTCCAGAGGGCAGGTAGGTGATGTTGCGGGACCGTGAGAGCTGGTACGCGATGTCTTCGGCTGCCTCCAGCTTGCGCAGCTCTATCAAGCCATCGCCCGCCGTGGCCAGCGAGTTGGCAATCAGCTCGGCCGCTTTTGAGTCTCCTTCAGCAGAGATGACAGCTGCCTTCTTCTGCTGCTCGGCCTGAACGTAAGCAGATGAGAAGGGGAATGAGCAGCAGAGAAAACAAGCAACAGGGAAGGAATATGCTATTGTCGTATTTAAAATGTAAATTCCCACTTCACCACCCTTCTTGTTCTTTTCCCCCGCAGGAGAGTGAAGATAGAAGGTGGTTTTATTTGAAAGCTGTTCTCTGTTAGACTTCTGTGGAAAAAAGGTTGAAAAACCATCTTGAAGTTGCCTTATCGGTCTTAACCTCATGAAACATTAACCCACCCAACGGCACTCCTGGTGGAAAATTGTCAAAGATTTGCGAACTTCAGTGGAGTTAAAGCCAGGTCAGAGAAACACTTGTACTGTTTAGTCATCCTGCCTGATTACGTGCATCTGGATTAACTGTAGGTGTAGCTGCAGGTTCTCCTCAGGTGTATGTTCTCAGCTGTTACTGGGGTACTTTAACACAAAATTGTTGGTGTGGACGCTCACCAAGGGTTGATCTGAGACTGGGTGATCAGCAACACACCTGGTTATCAACCACCATGGAAAGCTCTGGCCACCCTCTCCAAATTCACAGACTGCAGGATCACTTGGGTTGCAAATCTCAACCCTGAATCCCATTTCTGACTGACGCTTCTTCCCAAGTGCTGTTTCCTCCCTCCTCCACGCAGACATTTCTGTCCAGCAAGACCATGACATGGTAGCAAAAGGAAAAAAAGAGCCCCAAACCCAACAAAACCAACCTCAGGCTTTATCTATCCGAGAACCACATGCCAGGGCTGAGAACAGTATCAGCATTACGACCCTAAGTGGCTCCATCATTCAACCTGTCCAGTCTCCTGGACAGGTGAGTGAGATGTTGTTCACTGCAGTGGGAAGGAGACACCAGGAGCATTTCCAGGTTTCCCAGAGGGACACAGTACCTTTTCCACAATGAATCTGGCTCTCTCTGCTTCTTGCTGGGCCACTTGCTTCATTTCCACCGCCTCCGTGAACTCCTTGCCAAAGGTCAGATGGGTCTGCAGGGCAAAAAAAATCAAGCAAAGTCCACACCACTGACAGATTACAGCAGCACTGCTGCGACGCACGCAGCTCCCAGTGGGGACACAGCCTGCCTCTACCAGTGAAACTGGAATGGAGATGGAAAGCCAGTATCCCTAGAAGAACAGAAACTGGGACCAGGGGCCTCCTAATCCAGTTTTGAAGTCTCAAGGGAGACAGCGCAAGCACAGCTCCAGTCCAGCAGACCAGTAACGGTCCCTTCAGAGACACATCACACTCCCTGGCCATCACCACTTGGTCGGCTCGCTGGGCACCCCCCTCCCGAGGCAGGGAAGCCCTGTCTGCTGAGGCATCTGCCACCTTCCACGCTCTGTTGTGCACTGGTGTGCCGAGCCCAGGCTGTCTGGGCAGCCGCGGGCTCCTGGGATGGGGCAGGGGAAAGGCCGATTTCCTTCAGTAGTTTGTGCAGTGGAAAGCACCAGAAACAAAGAGCCAAACCTCACATTCTGTAGCAACAAAGTCAGCTTCCTGCAAAGACTTGCTACATGAAAGAGCTCGTTTCCCTTTCCTCTAGGCAGGCTTTTGAGGGATGTTCCAAAGGAGGGAGAGGAGCACATACCAACCAGATTACAGAAGATTTAATTTACAGAGTTTCTAGGGAGGTAGGAGGGAAAAGCCCCTACCTTGAATAGTCTTACAGGACTACACAGGTAGGAGAAAAATACTTCACAGAAAAAAAGATCCTATGAAAAGTGGGTATTTTCACTACCTCCTCACGCCTCGCATTTTCTCCCTGTCTCAGGGTGCTTGTAGAACATCCACCTTCTCTAAAGCAACGTACAGCCTGATCCATCACCCCCAGAAGCATCTGCTCTTCATTTGAACGATAAAAGCCCCACAACAGCGAAGCCTGTCGATAAGCCAGTGCCGCGGAGCCTTCAAGGGCTCGCTCAAGGTCACAGGCCAACGATAAAACCAGAGGTACTGACTCGAGCAGTAACTGCTACGTATCATGCAATAGCAAACAGACAAGCAGGCCCAGACTTCCAGCTCACCCTTCTCTGGCCATCCACCCAGTCTCTTCTCCACTGCTCTTATTTGGGCCCACTCCAAAGAGAAAAACCAGAAAGGGAGAGGTCTTACCAAGGACACATCATCCAGAATGAGCCCAAAGGTTGCTGCTCTCTCTGTGAGGTCTTCGCTCACTTGCCTCGAGACCAGCTCTCTCTGAGTGATCAACTCGCCAGCATCAAAACGAGCCTGAAATCAAGATGGACAACAGTGAGAAGAAAGCTCCCAGAACTGCTGGATTCTCCATGCCCTGCCTGTCTCTGCACCCACGAGCCCCTGTGTTCATCCACTTCTCCCAAAGGCAGCAAACACCGAGCACTTGAATTAAGAGGAAGACTGAATGACCAGGAATCTAAACAAAAGCTAGAGGGGGGTGTTGTCCAGTTGAGCACTTCAGGTAAAAGCTGGACTAAAGTTAGTCAGTGATTATTTGGCAGTTCCCCGGGGATGCCTCCAAAACCAGTAACCTGAAATCTGAGATTCCATGAGAAGTGAGAATCCCAGTTTCCTCCTGACCGTGAATCCCAACCTGAAAAGCAGAGCTAACAGCTGAGAGCAGCTAACAAAGAAACCTCTTTCCATCCAGAGACCACTCAACGTGGATCAAGTCAGGCCAAGCAGTCAGAATGATGGAGAAACAATTAGCGTAGCTACAATTAGCTTTTCTGGATCAATGAGACCCTGAGGGGTGGAAAGAGAAGTCTTATTCTGGAGCATGACATATTCCACGCTCCAGCGGGTCACTCGCTGCTGAAAGGAAAGAGAGATGACCGGCGGAGCCTGGCAGCTCTCACGCTGTCCTTACCACAACAGACTTGAGGATTTCGGTTGTGATTGAGGGCAGGACACGCTCATCGTAGTCTTCGCCAATACTGGTGAAAATCCGCGGTAACTGGGCAGTCACTGGTCTGAACAGGATACGCAACGTGATGTTCACGTTCTGGAGATCTGTAGGAAAAGTCTTGAGTTTAGTGGCAAACCACAGGGACGGGAGACACCCAAAAGCTGTCCTCTTCAGGGCAACGAAATGACAACAGACGTTCACACTTCTTCTTGCCAGTAGAGTTATTTTTACTACCCCTTCACCTTGGGATCCAAATCCTCTTTACAGATAAGATTTACGCTGCAGTTTTTTGGCAATGCAGGGAATTACTTGCCCTGCTGTAAAGGCAGGGATGCTACGGGATGATTTACAGGAATGAAGGAAAGGTCCTTTAATCTGTTCTGTAACTAAAAAGACAGATAAGATCGTTCTGGCTGGAAGACACTTTTAAGATCATTAAATCCAACCATTAAAAGAGATCAAACCATTCCTGACTGTGCCAAACTGGACTCAGGGCAAATGGGATCTCCACGTCCTGAAGGAAAAACAAGATCATCAGAGCACCTGGTTCTCCCAGTTGCCAGGTCCAGCCACTCACCTTTGCTGCCAGTGATGACAGGAATGTTTCGGGGGCGAGAGCGGCAGTCAAAAATGATGGGTTTCTGTACCCAGGGGATGAGGAAGTGGGTACCTTCTCCTACCACTGTGTCCTGGACCCCGCGGAACCGGTCGAAGATGACAGCTCTGTGGCCCGCATCAACTAGAGGAGAAAACAGCACGTCAAGGGTGGTTTCACTGTTGCTACCCATTGTACCACCAAAACCTTCTCCATGGAAATGATCTATCAGGGTTAGTTAAGACATTTTGCTACAGGAGATCGATGAAATTAATTAGACTGGAGCAACAAGGCAAAGAGAAGATGCAGCTCTGCCTCCTGGACCCCTGTCTGCTCACAAGGGCAGCAATTAATTGATAGGTTTCTAGAGAAAGGATCTTCCAATTTTCTTGCTTGGACGATGCCAGCCCAGCAAGGCTTCATGTCTGTTGTCCCCCAGTGCCATTAGCAATAAAAGCACAGAGCAGCAAAGATACTGACCAAACGAAAGAAAAAAAAAAAAAAAAAAGATATAAAGTGACGTGGAAGCACTCAGCTTCTCCCACTCACCATTGTAAAGAGCAGAATTCACAACTCCACCTGCAACAGCCAACCCCAGGCCGAGCTTCCCAAGGCTTTCAAACACCTTCGCAGCCATTTCACACGTCCAGTTCTAGCCCCTTTAAAAAGTCCCTCCTGCAGAAAAACGCAACAGCTTGTTAAAGCCACATGAAGCAAGAAGCCCAGGGTGTCCCGTGTGGTACCTGCGGAGGATTAACCCCCCCCCTCCCAAAAACCCAGCTTGCAGTGGCAACATGCCCCGCAGCAACTCCTTCTCCCCTCTCAACAGCGGCCTCCTCCACCCGCACACCTCGCTGGGCTCAGAGCCCGAGCCCCCCCAGAGCCCT
>VZZY01006847.1:97610-113359 GCA_013400335.1 Eurystomus gularis | reverse complement strand
GGGGGATTTGGGGGTTCTCACTGCGAGGGGTTGACAGCATCTCCCCTGGCTCCAGCATGGGTCCAGCTCAGCTGCAGAGCACTACAGAGGTTTATGTCTCAGTAAATACATATATCCTCCCTCCCCGACACAACCCTCCTCACTGCTGCCAGCTCTGCCTTTGCCAGAGCGTTGGGGTGGGGTCACGTTCCTCCCTCCACAACCCCCCCCCCATTCTTCCCCAGTGCCCTTCTGCTGCTGTGATGGTGACCCCAGAGCTTGGTGACATGAACAGAGCCGGCAGTAGCTCCTTTCCAACCAACCTTGCCACCAGCTGGAGGGGTTGGGGGTGGTCAGGGTGGACCAGAGCTCCCTGAGCCCGGTGATGCTCAGCCCCCCTCACCTCAGAAGCTGGCCAAGGTTGGTGGGGACACGTTTCATCCAAGCTGTCGCTGCTTCCTGGTCCTGGAGGGGATGCCCCACCCTCCTTTTCATGGCTCTTCCTGGGATAAGCATCCCTGCCACAGGCAGCTGTCAGGAGGGGGGAGATACTCTTCCCAGAGGAGCCAGGAGCAATGGTGCTGCTTTCCCCCAAATCCCCCCCAGCCTTTCAAACCTCTAGGGACCCACAGCAGATTGCCCAAACCCCCTGGTCTGCACAGCTCCAAGAGACTCTTCCCTGGTGAGCCCTCTCAGGTTCCTCCACTTCCAGCCCAATGACACGTCCATGGGAGTTTTTCCCAAGGTTTCCCATTTTACTGTGACCCCCCAGTTGCCTCCCCCAGGCCCTGACAGCTGCAGAGAAATTGGGACCTTGCAAACCTGGGAGGGGGTGAAGGTGGTTCCCCATGTGCCATCTCAGGAGGGAAAGGGAGGAGCCCCAGCAGGGACAGCGGCTGGAGGAGACACTCTGGGAAGGCTCCATCGAGGGGAACGTGCCTGAGCTGCTTTCTGGGGTTAGGGTGGGGAGAGCAATTCACTGCTCAAAGCACTTTGGGCTTGAGGGTTTCCGTGCAGAGCAAGCAAAGCTTCCACCAAAGCTCCCTACAGATGGGAGGATTGCACAGAGTCCTTCTTTTAAAAATTTAATTAAATGCAATTGTGGGGTTAAAAAGCACGCGGGATGGTTTGGCTTAATTTGAATATTCTTCAGAGGTGTTGGAAATGGGATTTCCAGGAGGGTGTTTGCAGGGCTGCAAGAAACCTCCCCATCATCCCAGCTCATGGTTCTTCTGCAGCCATCACCAGGGCCAGCAGAACAAGACAAAACAGCAGAAGGGACAGCACAGGCACCATGGAGGTGGAGGATCTGTGGTGCAGAGCCCCGAAGAGGAAGCAGAACAGGGGCAGACAGACTGATGGCCGTGCTGCCAGCTCCCCTCAGCCCCATTTCCCTACCCTGCGTGTTCCACAGAAACCTCCCGTGAGCAGAAGATGCAGGAAAGCAACGCAGAGCCCAGGGGCTGCCTCTGACCCAGGGTAACCTGCAGCAAGGATCTCTCCAAGCTTTCCGAGAGCTGCCTGGCTCAATGGCAGCGGCAGACAGAAACCCAACGGAGGAGGGTCTCAGAAAACCAGAGCAGGAGCAGCCACCGCGTTTTGGGTGAGTTGTTTATGCGGAATAATCAAGACAAGCCCTCAAGCTGCAGAGGCAGGACCTGACACAGTGGATCACGTTCCCATCCTCAGCAAAGACCTCTAGCCAAAACCAACCGAAAGCTCCGAATTTGTGGGTTTGCGTAGAAGGTGGTGGCTTTTTATTTTTAAATGTATCTCTTAGAAAGAGGAAGGATGTGACGGGAAGAGCTGTTTCTCAAAATCCCCCGTTGTACCGCCTGTGCAGCCTTGAAGACCTGGCTTGGATGAGGGATGCAGTGAGGCCGGAGGAGCCCACTCCCACGCAAGGCTGGGGCTGAGGTCTTCTCCTGCCCATGTGTCTCCAGCCACCCCAACAGCACGAGGCTGCATCACTTGGTTACACCAGAGCTGAAGATCCCTCTTCTGAGGTCTCCTGCTCCCCAGGAGTCCCTGGGCTGCAATGCGAGGCCACATCAGAGCAGATAGGAGGAAGGAAGTGGGATGCTCCATAATTAGATCCCTGGGATGCTGACGTTTCAAATTTACTATCTATTTATTTTTTATTCTGCCCATTGCGAACAAAGCAGGCAGGTACCCTGCTCGCACTTGTCCTGCAAGAACTCATCTGAAGAGCCCCGTTAGTGCTCTGTGGTAGCTTTTCAAACACAGCGACAGCAACCAGGGACCTCCAGAGAAAAGCCACCTTCGTGGCCCAAGCCAGAGACTTGACCCCCTGGGACAACCACAGCCTGCAGCCTCCAAGGGCCAGGAATGCTCTGCACCATTGCAGGGATGCTCTGGCAGGACACCCAAGCATCTTCCTGGTGAAAACAAGTGTGGAAGGAGCTGCTCTTCCCAGGAGCCTCCCAGGCAGCCCTTTGCTCAAGGGAAAACATCTGTGGAGAAGTTTGGGTCCAGGGCTCAAGCACCCTGAGCTGGCCAGTGGCTTTTCCAAGGGCTATCCCATTGGATGTGCAGCACAGGACAGGCTTCTGGCATCCTACATGCCCTGGAAAATCCTGGCTCAGGGATGTGAGGGAAGTTGGGTGCGTGCACAAAGACAAATCCTTCTCCTGAGCTGCCCTGAGTGGTTGTCTACCTAAAGATCCCTCAGCAAGGCATGGACGTGCCTCTTTCTTCCTGGGCAATGATTCAGCCCATCTAAGATAAAAACTCTCCCTGGAAGATTCCTGTCCCTCTCCGCTGACTGGAAGCAGACCAGAGCAGCTACATTATTCATAGAAGCATCTCAATCTGATGCCCAGGGTAGAGATGCAGCTTCCAGAGGCCACACTGAACTCCCAGCAACCTCGCTGCAGGCTCAAGGCTTGAAAGATCAGTGAGAGAGAGACCAGATCCAGGCTCATCTCCCCCCTCCTGGAGCTCTGCCTCCATCGGCAGCACCTCTGCTGACCCGATCACCCAACAAGCACCCCTGAGACTGCAAGCAGGGGACGCAGGATTTGGCCCAAGGAGCTCAGCACCTATACATGGGTTTAACAGGGCCAAGCCTCCAGCACCTAGGCTATGGGTTGCTGCGAGGGAAGCTCCAGCCCAGATTTCCTGGAAGGCTCCAGCTTTCTTCCAAGCATCCCTTTGCAGGAAACCTGCGACGGATGAATGAGCAAATGGGTGAATGAGGCTCCCTGCGAGGAGAGCTGCTCCGCTCCTCCAGATCTGGGTCATCTGGTCAAGGCGAGGTCTGAGAGCTGGTTGAATAACTCTGGTGCATCTTCCACTGCGGGGGAAGATAACAGCGATCCCACCCTGCTTCTCGGCTCGCTCTGCAGCAGGTTGCATCTGGGCAGGGAAGGGAGACAGCCAGCGCTGCTCGGGGCCATAAATTAACCTCAGGGTTTCCTAATGGGACCCTGATTTATCTCCTGCCTCTGTCTGAACTAATTGAGTTCATTCCACTCGGTGATTCATGCCATGGAAATGGGTTCCAGAGAAAATGGCACCTCAAGCGGCTTCAGCAAATCCCTTGCTTTATTAGCCAGGGAGCCGTAATGCTTTTAAAACAAGGAGATTTTCCAAAGCAGCAGCCGCCCCCCAGCCGTTCTCCATCCCTGCTAGTGGCCACAGCTCAGGTTTCAGCCAGGGCTGCCACATCCATCCCTTCCCCAGCCAGGGCTGCCAGCAGGACTCAGAGGGCAAAACAAGGGGGATTGTGGCTCCCAGCCCTGCTGTGGATGGGATGGAGGTGGCTGGGGGCTCAGCCAGCCACCAGCACCCCCAGAGCAGCGGCAAAGGGGTCCCCTGCCCCTTCCCATGCCAGGGGATGGGGAAGGAGGTGGGTGATGGAAAAACTACCCTGAGCTGCTCTTACCACCCTCCGATCAGCACAAGAGGTGAAACAGGGGGTGGTTTAACTCCTTGTATCTACACGCTGGGATGCTGGTCCCCAGCTCTACATCCCAGCCAAAACCCACCAGCCCTGCACGTTGAGCATCCCTCCCTCTTCCTCCTCCTCGCCATCCTACTGGCTTCTAGAGCATTTCTCCAAACCTCTCGGCTTTCCCACGCTTGACTCAGCCAGTTCCAGGAGAAATTCAGCCTAAACCCCAAACCAAGGCTCCCCCAGCCCTCGCCTCCCACCCCTCCCCACGTGCCTGTTTGCGCACAGAGGAAGGCTTTCGGCTGCTTTTGGCGACAGGAACGCGGATAATGGTTTGTTTGCTTTCAGCATGTCTCGTGTGTCCCCAGGGAGTCTGAAGGCTCAGCCTCACAGCCCAGGCATCCTGCCCCTGCTCCTCCAAAGCAGCAAGGATGGGGTCTTAGAGACCTTGGAGCGAACCACCTCTGCTTTATAAAGACCTTAAAGCCTCCTGCACTCACGTTTCCCCATCCCAAGGTGCCAGCAGAGCTTCTGCCAGCCCAGCATGGGACCTCTCCAGGTCACCAAACCTGGGTGCAGCCCTCAAGGGGCTGGAAGGATCCACCTCCACGTGCATCCTGAGCTTCAGCCCCACTGAAAGCATCCTGGGGCTGCTTGCCTTGGCCTCACCACATCCACCAAGCAAGCCCTGGAGATGCTCACCCCAAACCAGTCACTGCTTCTCCCAGGTGGATTTTCTGCTCTCCTGCTTGCCCAACCTTCCGTTGCAAACGCCAGCTGCGTTGCCTTTTTGCTGTCATGTTATGGACCTCATTAAAACCCTTCTAGAAGCTAGAATAAAATTACCTTCACCAATTCCCTCCTCGTCCTCGGCGTTGTTTACTTACTTGGAGAATTCCAGCAGGTCTGAAAGGCCTGTTTCCCCGCGGAGACAGCGCTGCTCATCCCAATCAGATTACCCTTATCCAATTGATCTTCATTTATCTGACCTTTATAAAGCACTCACCTGATTTCCAGAGCACAAGACGTTTGCAACGTTGGGTTTCCTTCCTTTCCCCTCCTTGGCTCTGCTCTATACGGGCAGCCCCCAAACGGCCACGAAACCTGCCATAACCCACGGGGAAACAGTTCATTAAAAAAAAACCCAAAGCGCTATAATTGAGTTGGTTGAATGGAAAGGGCAGGAGCTGGGCTGGGTACGGGCAGGGCGAGGTGTTGAGGGGGTGAGGGGCAGAGCTGTGGGCACCACGCACACGGGACAGCGATGCGGGGTTAGCAGGAGCCAGCACACGAAGCCCAGCAGCTCCCAGTTGAAATGGGAGAGCCGGGCAGCTCCCAGCCCCGCTTGCAGCCCGCTCCTGCAGATGCTGGGGGCTTTGTTGCGAGGGCCAGCGGCTGGCTGATTTGCATAGAGAGTGAAGGCAGCAATTAGTTTACCTCATCATCTCAGCAGACTGGGAAATTAGCTCCCTTCTGATTCAATCACAGTTGCTGGGAAGAGGCTCTGGGGACATTGTTGGGGGGGTGAGGGAAGGGGGGAGGCGGCCACTGCACCCAGCGTCCGCTCCAGAGCCACGCTGGGCTCAGCCTAATGGGGATGAAGCTGCCATCCCAGTCAGCCCCGTGTCACACCAGTGCGGTGTGCTCAGCCTTCAGCACGTACCCTCCTCATCTCTGGGCTCATTTCTGCTGGATCCCATATGGATGACATACAGGAAGCCTCAAGCACCCACTTTGGAGAATCACAGAACCGTTTGGGTTGGAAAAGAGCTTTAAGATCAAGTCCAACCATAACTTTGCTTGTGGAAGAAGTTGGACCCAGTCCCAGTTTGGCATTTCGCCAGGGATGAAGGCTCCTGCTTCACCCTCCTGCCGGGGGAGGGATTCCCCAGGGAAGAGCAGATGTATAGATGTGGTGCTTCAAGAACATGGTCTAGGGGTCAGGGAGGTGTTGGACAAAGGTTGGACTAGATGATCTTAGAGGTCTTTTCCAAACTAAATTATTCTATGATTTGCCCACATCTTTCACCCCCAGCCCGCTCCCTCCCTCAGCACGGAGCAGTAATTCTCCTTGAAGCTTTGTTCCCTGCAGGAATATGAGTGAGGCTGGAAGGCAGAGAAGCCCCTCTCCCCATTACGCTCCTGGGAGCTTCACCTTGATGAGCACTTCACTGCCAGGCGCTGATCAGAGCCACTCTTCTGCAGGGAGATGGATGGAAATGCATTTCTCCCAACCACATCGCTGCTGGTTAATGCATCCAGCCGAGCTCCGGGAAGGACCCACCACAGCTCTGAGGCTCCAACTTTCACCACTTTCAAAAGGATAGAGTAAGGAGCCTGTGGGTTTTCTGGAACGACATCCCAATAATACTCAGAGAAGTTTTGCTTTTCCATCAGGTGCAATGCCTTTGGCATCCCAGCATCATCTCCTGTCTCCCATCAGCCTTAAAAGTCCTGAATTCAACCCAGCTGGGCTCAAACCCTGCAGGGCTCCCCATCCCCAGGTTGCCTGACCATTGCTGGGGTCATCAGCTCAGGCTGTGAAGGTCCCCAGCATCCTCCCAGACGTGAGATTTTGGAGAAAAGGGAAATCCGGGGAAAGAGCAAGGGGAGGGGTCACTTTCCACCGACACAAAGACTTACACCCCAGGTTGTCCCCAGACCAGCTTCCAGAGGAGAGGTGGAAGGAAGCGTCTGGGCTTTGGCCACGCAGCAGCTCCCAGAGCAGCACGTGGGGCTGCCGTGGGGAGTCACGGCTCTGCTGCTCCCCAAGCTGGCTCTCCCACAGCTCTCCAGGAAGGACCCCCCCCCAATTTCTCACCTCTGCTCACAGCCCTGTGATGGCACCTGGTCTTCAGCCTCTCTCCACCCTCCCCAGGAGGTTTCCTGTCCTGCTTTTGTGCACAGATGCGCAGAGGAGGAGATGAAAAGAAGATGCTGCAGCCAGGGCGCTGGAAGCAGTTGCCATAGGGACAGTATCTCTGAGTGGCAGCTTGGGCTTCATTTGCAATCCTGGACTCCTCGTCTTCCCTTTCTCCTTCTTGGTAACTCTGCGGTGAGCCTGATTGAGCAGCTCTGACAGGGTCAAATCCATCCCTGCACCAGGGGAGCAGTGGCTGGGTATGGGAAGAAAGTGCCAGATGCTGGAGAGAATCACGCCAAATGGATGGATGGATGGATGGATGGATGGATGGATGGATGGATGGAGTCTGCTGGGGCAAGCATGGAGCAGAGTGAGGAAGAGGGAAATATGGTCAGACAGCTACTGAAAGTCATATCCCTTGATGAAAGCAAACGTTTGGGCTGTAGAGACCCAGTCATCAGAGCCGGACCAACCTCTCCTCACCCCGTGAGGTGGAAGAACATCCCCTGACCTAACCTAGGCAGGGATAGCCCGAAGTCACCCCAAGTCCTGTCAGGGAGACACAGGCAAGCACCTTTTGCCCTCGCTAAAGGTGACAGGAAAGGACCATCCATCAGGGAGACAAGGCTGGAAGAACCACATGATGATCTGAGGAATGGGGCCATCCGGGGTCACTTGAGACCCCACCGTTAGCTGACATCATTGACGACATCATTAGCCTGAGAAAACCAAGGTGACTCCCTGACTCTCTGTTTCCCCTCTAAGTGATCCAAAATATTTTGCATTTTAATCAAAAGCAGAGGAGACGGGAGCCTCCTGACCCCGCTCTCTCCTTTCACTCTCATGGGCTGTGGGATTTGGGTGTGTAAAGGGAGAAAATGGGATTATATTTGTGCTCCCTCTGCTCAGGTTTGCCCCACGTCCATGAGAGCAGGGCACTGCCCAGCGCCAAAGGGCTGGAGCTACTGGGACGGACAATCACTGCAAGGAGAGGTCTGAGTTCATTAGGAGGCTGTAACCTGGTCAAGTTTATTACCTGTCTTGGAGGAAATCTCAGAGAAAAGGCTTCTTTCAGCTCCAGGAGGAAGGATTCATCATTTCCCTTTTCCAAGCAGGGAAGGGGTGCTGGGTCGGGCTGGATGGTGTTGAGGGGCTCTGGGATCTGCACAGGGATGAGGGAAGGTGTGGGAAGGGCATTTCACCTCCCTGGCCCCGCTCAACGGCTGATGAAGATTTCACCAGTGACTTCAAGTGAGAGCAAAACTGAACAGGGGACTCGAGAGACCCCTGGGGAGAAGGAAAACAAATGGAACTGGAGTGTTGCAGCTGTTCCACACATCCTGGGCAGATTATAACCATCAGCCTGGCTCACCCCCCTGTCCCAGCACTGCTGGAGCTGCTCTTCCCTGGACCAGCCTCATAGGAAGCCTGTCACGCTCCAGGAAGGGGCTCAGACCCCCCTCCTTCACCCCTGCCCCTTTCTTCCTGCCCCAAACCAGTCACCCCCCACTTTTCTTGCTGCCAGAAATGCCTGGAAGGGGGAAATGAAGGTGATTTAAGACCTGCAAGCTTTAGGGCTGGTGCCCCAGGGAGGCAGGATGAGTGATGGGCAGCGGGGTGGTCACAGCGATGGATCTTGCTGTCAGAAGTGGGATGGGGCTGAGCCATGGGATGTGGTCGGTGCAGACGGCCATGGTGGGACGATGGCTGATGTGAATGGGAATCTGGTAGCAAAGATTTTGAGGAGCAAAGAGGGGAATCTCATCCCTAAACAGGAGCCTCAGGGGTTTCCTGGCAGACAGGATCAGGGGCAAAGCTTTGCTGCCTGGATACCCTCTGGGTTTTCTGAAGTTTGGCTGGGGAACAGGACGGATGCCCTATGGATGATCATCCAGCTCTGGCAAAGCCAAGTAACCTCCCAGGGCTGTGTTAGTTCCTCCAGGATGGCTGGATGTCCCTGTCCTCACGGCAACCTGCCGATGTGCCCATCTGGAGCCTGGAAACAGCTGGGACCTGCCGAGCAGAAAACACCCTGATCTGCAAAGTAACATTTCCAGTTTCACCAGTTAATAAAGAGAGCCCTGTATCTCTGAGCACTTGGCAAATAAACAGCTTATTTCCAAATATCAGTGAGAGGCAGGGATCAGCTTCCCTGCTTTACGGGGAAACCGAGGCACAGCAGAGTTAGCAGGCAATATTTCCAGCACAAACACTAATATCCCTGCTCAGTGTGGGCCAGACGCTGGGAGAAGGGAAGAGGGAGGCAAAAAATCCCACTGGGATCTTGTCTGGGCTACATGCACTCAGTAAACCAAAGCATCCCACAGTTGGACTAGACGGTTGTTGTAGGTCCCTTCCAACTGAAATACTCTATTGATTCTATTCTATTCTACGCTACCCTGCCCTGCCCTATCCTACCACTGTTTAAACACTGAAGCAATTAAAATAAACGTCCACTCCCCAAATGAAAGCAAAACCAGCAAAAAGCCAAGCAATGAGTCAAGCAAAAAAAATAAACCCCCCACCAAGTCGCACTTCAGCCCACACTGCCTGCCTTGCTCCCTCCTTATCGATGCCACGATGGCTTTGACATTCATTTCCTCCTCACTGCAGAATTCTTGATCCATCAGCAACAAAACTGAATCAATCAGTTCCCAAAAGCCGGGCTGGTGAGAAGAAAGCCAGCCCTGCCCCTGGCATGTGGAATCAATCAATACCTTAAGCAGAAAAATATTGATAATGTTGCTGCTGCGGACATATTTATGTCCTTTATTATATGTGCCACGAGGAGCGATTTTCTCCCCCTTGCCTGGCCCTGCCGGGGTTATTTTAAATTGTACAAAATCTTGCTGCTTTCTCAGGGAGGGAAACCACGGTCTATTTTTACTGTCTCAGGATTTTGCCGTGGCTCTGTCCCGAGGAAGGATTGAGTTTCCTGGACATTGTGGTCTCCGCTCGCCGGAGATTCCTTCAGTCGGTCCTTATAAGGAACCAGAGATTCATCTCAGCCGCTACCATGAATCCCCCCTGCTGCAGTCAGGGTGATGGATCATGCTGGAAAGACAGTCAAAGAAAGAAAAAAGAAAAGGGAGGGAGGCTGGGAGCCGTCAGGCTGGGGATTAGCAAGAGAAAAAGGGAAAGGAGGGGGATGGAGAGAGGCATTAGGAGAAATTACAGGCATGGAAATGAAGGAATGTAATCAAAACCAGATTGGGACACTTTGATAGTAACAGAAATCAGGTTTTCGGTGAGTTTGGGGAATGCTGGATCCCTCCTACCCTGGAGCTGTGCTTTTGGGGTGCTTTCAGTCTTCCCACAGGTAGGTGCCCAGCAGCAATTCTGGGCCACATCCCCACCTCAAGGGTATCTGGGGGGCAAAACCCCTGTGAAATCTCTGCTCAGGAGCCCCCAGACAGCACCGGGGTGGCCCCAGTCCATGTAACCTCTGGCCAGGTCCCCCACATGTCCCCAAGCCCTTCAGCCCACCCCACTGCCGTGCACCTTCCCATTGCTGCCGATTCATCCTTCCCTCATCCACCTGCACCAGCATCGCTGACACCAGTGGGCTGCGGCCATCCCAGTACATCCAAAGGGCCGGGGCTGTGGTTTGATCCTGGTCCAGCACTGCAATTGTGCCATCTCCCACCCAGAGCTGGGAGAGCAACATCTGAGCTGCCTGGTTTGGATGCTGTGGTCCAGCTGAACCCCATCCCCATGGGAATAATGGAGCCCCATCCCCAAGGGAATAACTGAACCCCATCCCCAAGGGAATAACTGAACCCCATCGCCAAGGGAATAACTGAACCCCATCCCCAAGGGAATAACTGGCTTGGGTGCTGTGGTTCAGCCAAGCCTCACCCCCATGGGAATAACAGAGCCCCATTCCCCATGGGAATAACTGATTTGGATACTGTGGTCCAGCCAAGCTCCATCCCCACAGGAATAACTGAGCTCCATCCTCACGGGAATAACTCCCTGGAGAGCACAGGCACCGATTTTTCAGCACATTCCCCATTTTGCACAGGCTGCCTCCGAAGCACAGCGCAGGAAGGACGAGCAGGCACAAGGGTCCAGTGAGGGAAAAGGGGGAGGTATTAGCAGCGGTCCCTCCCCGGCTGTCTAAATCAAGAGAGCCATTTTTCCCTGAATGGTAAAACTCGGCTGTGGGTGTACGAGCCCGGAGCTGCCCGGCCGTCACTGCGCTTCGGCCGGGGAAGACGCCCGGCAGTTTCTAAATTGCGCTTTGAGCTGGAGCTGATCGTCCCATCCCTCCATGACGGAGAACAAATGGATGGGTTTGGAGCTGGCAGAGGTGCCGAGCAGGGGCTGGGAGCGAGGAGAATGCCCGTGAGGCTCTGCACGAGAGTCAACCTTGGCCTCCATCCGGAAAAGCTTTTAAGTGCCTAAATCCCATCGATCGCAAGGAGATCCAGAGGCCCAAGGACCGCGGGAGCCTTCGCTTCCTGCTCTCTAGACATGGGCTTCACTCTTACCAAGTGGCCCAAGGTGCCAATTTCTCTGCAAAGCTGGCCTGGATAGTTCAGACTAAATGCTTTGTTCACCTTTGTTTCCTTTTTCCATTAAAAAAAAATAAATCTAAAAACCTTTCTAAAAGGTGCCTTATTGCCACAAATTCCTCTTACCCCTCAAAGACTGTCCATCGAGGAAAGCTCAGATGGCTCCTGGAGAAGCGAAGCCCCTCGCTGAAGTCAGCAGCAATAACCCCAGAGCCCGATTTCCCCCCAGATTTTCCCCCTTTCTCCCTCAAAATGGGCTTTTCCCAGCACAACACAGGCACAGGGCCCCTCTTGCCTTCCTCCGGAGCAGCCGGGCTCTGCCACACACCAGGACGCATCCCCTGCTCTGAAACTGGTCCCAGCCCATGGTCCCAGGGACCCTTTCAATTCCCCCTGGGCTTTTCCTTGCAGCCCGTTATTTATACTCTCAGCCCTGGCCGTGAACAGCTGGGATGATATTTTTCCCAATGTGTATTATTTATTCATCGTTATTTATAACTTTCCATTACAGTGTTACTGTCTTTGTCGGGAAAGTAATTACCTGTGCTTTTTAGTAAAATCAATAAAAAGTTTGGAGGCAGGAGCTCGCACCAAGTGTTTAACTTGGGCCATTTCTTGGGGCGCTGATGAGTCCTCACAGGTCATAGGAGAGGGGAAAAGCATCGCCTGGGTTTGCTCGGACACCTCTGGCCTTTGGAGGTGGTTGGGGGAAGACCTGGATGAGCCTGAAGAAAGATAACAAGGGGAAGAGATGGTCACTACAAGGGTGCTGCATGCTCTGTCCTTGAGAGGGACTTAACGCCGTAATTCACCAAGCTGTAATTGGGCTTTTGCTAATTAAACCTTCCCTTTTTGGAATGAGGAGGCACACCAGGGCACGGCTGTCTCTCTCTCTCTCTCCCAGGCAGCGATGCCATCTGGGTGCTGGCAGCCAAGCAGTGGAGTCCCATGGTGAGGAAACTCCCCCTGTGCAAGACTCCCCACCTGAAGGGAGGTTGGGAGCCAACAAGAAACCCCAAAGCTCTTTTTCTTAGAATCATAGAATCGTTTTGGTTGGAAGAGACCTTTCAGGTCATGGAGTCCAACCGTTCCCCCAGCACGGCCAGGGCACCACTAACCCGTGACCCTCAGCACCACATCTCCACGGCTTGGAAACCCCTCCAGGGATGGGGACTCCACCACTGCCCTGCCCAGCCTGGCACAGCCCTTCACCGCAAGAAATTGTTCCTCATCCCAAATCTAAACCTCCCTTGACACAACTTGAGGCCATTTCTTCTTGTCCTGTCACTTCTTCCTTGGGGAAGAGCCTGACCCCACCCAGCTCCAACCTCCTTTCAGGGAGTTGAGAGCCAGAAGGTCTCCCCTGAGCCTCCTTTTCTCCAGGCTCAACACCCCCAGGTCCCTCAGCTGCTCCTCACCACACTCCTGCTCTAGACCCTTCCCCAGCTTCATTGCCCTTCTCTGGACACGCTCCAGCCCCTCCATGTCCTTCTTGGCTTGAGGAGCCCAAAACCATGAAACAAACCCCGGTTTATTACAAACAGGCAGCTTGCAGCCAAACCAGTCCCCAGGCTGCTTTCAGCAAGTCAAACCCAGCTCTGCTGGTGGCCGGTGCCATGCCAGCCCCTACAGCATCATCCTACCATGGCAGAGCAGGAGCAGCAGCATCACTGAGACCAAATTTGGGCCACCTCGGTGGCCACAAGCCACCCTGGGAGCATAATCAGCCACACGGAGCCAATTGCAGGTGGATGTAGCTTTTGGTTGACCTCAGGCTTTGCAATACGGCAGAGAGTGACGTCTTCCACCGGCAGCCTGAGGATGCTCCCCAGCAAATCAACCCCCGGAGCCTTTGGTTTTAATTCCGAGAGGTGACAGCAGACTTTTAAGAGGCTCTTTGTCATCTCATGGAGCCAGGAAAGGGCCGCAACCTTTTTTGGGACAGGAAAAAAAAACCAGCCGCCTGCAGGGGATTTAATGGAAAGCGTTAGTGAGACCCTTCACCAAAGGAGCCGCGGAGGGCTGGGATGGGAGCAGAAGTTTTCACTTACCTTCGCTGGCCACTGGCCCAGCCTCGTGCAGATGCAGCCCAGCTGAGTCTGCCGGACTCAGCTTTACATCACCGGTACCAGGTTTTTCCCAGACTCAGCTTTACGTCACCAGTACCAGGTTTTTCCCAGACTCAGCTTTATGTCACCAGTACCAGGTTTTTCCCGGGGTGACTCCCGCGGTGGCACCCGGCTGCTGCGCAGACCCCGTGCTCGGTGGTGGCAGGGAGGGAGGCTTGGGGACCACTTCCCCAAGCCCCACATCCCTGGCAAGTGCATCCCACAGGGTGGGAGGATTTAGTGAAGGGGCCAAGGAAAGCAGCGGGGTTCTCCACTTGGCAAAGGCAAATTAATTGTGGGAGACCCAGGACCACCCCCCCGCCATGCCCAGCCCCACCAGATGTCTGCAGGAAGCTTAGCTCCCTTTCCATTCATCAGGGTGTTAAAAAGAGAGTGGGATGCTCAGCTCATTGCTTCCCTCCCTGCCCAGCCCAGCTGTGGGTGGCATCTCGTGCTCCCTGGTCCCATCCTGCCCCGTCCCCACCTGGCCCGGGCACGGCTTTCTGGCCGGCAAACCCATGGCCATGTGGCTCGCACATGTGTTCCCGCGTCTCTGTGGCGGAGAACAAACGGCAGCTTTGGCTTCGCTTGAATCTTACTGACAGGCGAGGCTGCCAACGAGGGACTTTCCTCAAAGCCCTGCCCGGCAGAGCAGCATGAGCCGGCTGGGAGCAGCCGCCTTCACGTTCCTCAAGAGGTCAATAATTTGCTTTTCTAGAGGAGATCCAGCTGAGCTGTGCTCAGCCCTGGGCACTTTGCTGCCTGGAGGGGATGTGACCCAAGGGAAGAGCCCACGGGGCTGTTGGGAGCCAGGAAACTTGAAGGGCTGCAGAGGTGGGAAAGGCTGGACCTGAACATTGCTATGGGGAACACCAAAGGCACCTGCAGAGCCCAGAGGCATGAGGAAACTCCTGATATTGGCAGGACAAGAGGCCAAATCCGCTGTGCAGTGGACAAAGCAGGGGAGTGAAGGTGTGTCTCCATCCCAGCTGCAGAAGCCTCCCTGGGGGCCAGTGACAACACATCTGGGCCGTTCCCAGCTACTCTCCCTTACCAACACCACCAGAAAGTCCACTTCGGTTATCTAGTGAGCCCCACAAAGAGCGTTTCTGGTGCTGACTTACCAAGGTGGGGACCTTACCAGGATGAGGAGCAAGTCATGACGTTTCCAGCTGCCATCGCCGTGGGGTCTGGGCTGGGCAGGACATCAGGCAGAGTCATCCAGAGAGAAGATGAAGGTGATGGGGCAGAGGATAGCGGCACATGGGCAGCAGGGAGCTCTTTAGGAACCAAAGGACATCAATATGGGGTGATTTTTACTGCCAAGGGTTGATTTACAAGGAGGCACAGGCAGCTTTGGACACTGCAGCATCCCATGTGTGCTCCCTGCTGAGGGCTTCTCCGTGTCACTCAGGTGGCTGTTAGAGCTTGGTGTCACCAATCCAGGCACCTCTGGGGTGTTGTCCCTTGTCCCAAGCAGCCAGAGGAGATCTGGTCACCCCCTCCCAGCCATGGTTGCTGAGCTGCCCGGAGCCTCTCACCAGGGTTGCAATGTCATTAATGAACCCATCATGGGGACAGTGACCAGCAGAGCGAGTTGTGCAGGGACAGACAGACAGGCACAGAGGTTTGAGGAGATGGAGAGATGGATGGGCAGCAGAGGAGGGTGCACAGAGATGGACAGATGGATGTGGGTTTTTGAGGAGATGGAGAGAGATGGATGGATGGATGACAGCAGAAAAGGGTGCATGGAGAGAGATGGATAGGCGTGAATCCATCTCAGATTGCGGGACTGGAGAGAGCTGGTTGGACAGAGACCGAGTGCACCCCAAAAACGCTGGAGATGGATGTGTGTGTTTGAGGGGATGGAGAGAGATGGATGGACAGATGGACAGCAGAGAAGGTTGTATGGAGATAGACGGATGGACACGGGGATGGAGAGGGATGGAGAGAGATGGATGGATGACAACAGAAGAGGGTGCATGGAGACAGACGGATGACCGTGAATAATTGAGAGGCTGGAGAGAGCTGGTTGGACAGAGACCGAGCGCACCCCAAAAGCGCTTTGTGGGAGGGCGGTGGGGTGTGGATTCATGCGGGGGGGGCCCTGGTCTTTGTGTGCCGGTGGAGGAGGGTGCTGGCTCGGCTGCTCGCAGTGATGCTCCGGGGGCGGAGAGGAGGAGGAGGAGGAGGAGGGACTTGCAGCCCTTTTCTGGCTGCCGCCGAGGCGGCGGGCGGCAGAGGGAGGGCAGCCCGGCCGCGCACCGGCTCTCGGGGGGGGACCGGCCCCGCCACCCCCGCGCACCATGGCCGGGCTCCTGCCGCTGCTGCTGCTCCTGCTGCCGGCGGTGAGTGCGGGGGTGCAG